>JANRMT010062812.1:1359295-1384358 GCA_026402145.1 Polypterus bichir lapradei | reverse complement strand
GCAAGTCAGTACATCGAGCCCGCGTGCTATTGTGGTTTTGCTTGTGTGCTTCAGTAAGTTACCGTCCCCTCGCTCTTACTTTTTTACCGTTCATCTAATGAATACACTGAGTATGGCTTTACCAAAACAATCATTGATCGCGAATAAAGTATCCATTATTCATGAAGCTTCAATAGGTGAATAGGTGATCTGTCTTTCTGCGTTAACCGCATGCGTTTTCATACGTCTCAAACTAAGGGGATGCGAGGTTAAAATAAATCGAGAAGCGCGCGTACATATTTAGTGCATCCCCTCTCGGGAATCGAACCTCGGACGTGGGCGCTACAGGCGAATGCTTTACCATCGCGCCACTGCGTGTGGTTTATCTATTCGAGCGTAGCAGTGTAATTAGGTTTTTGTTCAGCACTCTTTGGAACTGTTACTTTTTGTCTGCGCACTGCGTCAGTTCACGTGAGCCGCTGAATATGGTTTTATATGTCAGTCGCTCGCTTCTAATTGTTTCGCTGCCTTCTTAATTATATAATGCATGTTTTCTAAAGCGCGTTTTGTAGCTCTTCCTGGCTTTCTACGTAATGCGTGATTACGTGAGAGGCGTGATGATGTCATACGGAACTCCGCCCCTCCAGCTCAACTCCATTACAGTAAATGGAGAAAAGCAACTTCCAGTTATGACCAGTACGCGTAGAATTTCGAAATGAAACCTGCCCAACTTTTGTAAGGAAGCTGTAAGGAATGAGCCTGCCAAATTTCAGCCTTCTACCTACACGGGAAGTTGGAGAATTAGTGATGAGTCAGTCAGTCAGTCAGTCAGTCAGTCAGTCAGTGAGTGAGTGAAGGCTTTGCCGTTTATTAGTATAGATAAACATCATATAATTACACATATTCATAAATACACATACCATATACTGTACATACATATGCATATTTACAATTCCAATACATGCACTGCATTTATAAATGCACACTGACTAAACATTTATGTATGGATGACATTATGAATGGACTGCAGCCCTAAACACACTGGTACTAGAGGCTGAATACTGACCTAGGGATGCAGTTATAATCCATTGCATTTCAGGCCGGTATACCAGGCAAAGATGACTTTTCAGTCTGAGTGAATGCCGTGTCAGGACAGCTCATTTGATTAACGTTCTGCCTAGAATGTTGATGACAATTCATTTCCTGGTCTTTTGACAACATGTTGAACAAGATCAGCTGAAAAGAGGACTTGCAACGAATAAACAACACACTAAACTTCTACATCCATGACCTTTTGTCTTCCAGGAGGAGAGATGGGGATGATTCACAGAAACAGACAGGAAAAAAACAGACATTAAAAAAAAAAAGTTGTAAAAAGCTGACAGCAGAACGAATTGCTGTAATTTTATAACCAATCTCTTGGTCTCCTTGGGGTGCCATTTGCCTGCCCACTAAGGCCCAATCTAGGCTGACAGGACTATGAGTTCTCTTGACTAAGTGCGGGCTTACTGCTTGGCTCTTTGTAACCAAGTGCTAATCACCGTACTAGCCACCAAGCAAAGCGTTCACAGTGGGGCTTTTTTCATGGTTTGGGATGGACGGGTAGCATTGAGAGAGGAATAAAAAAAACGTGCCAGGCAAAAAACAGAGTGGCATATAAATCCTCGTTAAGAAGCAGAATCTGTCAAAAAGTAGGGCATAGCTGGCTTAGAACACAGACTTGGTGGTAAGGGGGGCAAAAGTACAATGAAAAATTCAAAGTAGCTACACTCAAATGTTTACTCCACACCCATCTTTTTGTCTTTATAAGACTGTGAAAACTTCAAAATTATTCTGCACTTACTTTCTCAGTCCCTTGCAGACCATTCACGGAAAATCCTGCAGGGTTCCGGTGCCACTGATGAGGCCACTTCCGGTCTCGGCATATAAAGCCGCCATCTTTAGCAAACAAAATCAGTTCTGTTTTGGGATTGTACTTGTGAAATCTTGCAATTCTTTAACCTTTTTCCAGCCAAGGCACATTACATGGGTGGCTGCCCCAAACCTTTTGATGACTTTGTGTTGTTTTTGTGACAGTGGCATTTTCGACAGGATGCTTAAAGCCCAGAAGAAAGCGGGACAGGATCTAAAGTATAACCAGGTGGGAGAGTACCGGGGCAGAGTTTCTGAGTGGGGGTTCATCCTGTGGACTGGAAAGACCCGGTAAAAGCTCTGCTCCCGATATACATGACTGGGCTAATAATGAAACAAAGGGAGTGTGTGGGAGAGACACACAGGAGTGGGCTGGTTCCTAAGGGTAAAACAAAGAGGGTTTATTATGCTCTCCCAGAGGAGAGAGCTGTTCAATCTACTGGAGTCAATATCCAAGCTAAATGTGGGGTACCCCAGGCCAGCAGGTAGAAAAATGAAAATATTGGGAATTCGACCCAGACCGGTTGACCCAGGAGCAAGCATTTGCTCTCTTGGAACAAGTGGCACAATGGCTGCGGCCTTTCGAATGTACTGTACTACATTCCAGATCGTGTAGCAGGTAGCCTGCTTCCTGTTACTGAAGAATATTCCCAAATATCTCACCCAGCCAGTCTGGGGAGACATTAAAAACATGGAGGAGCTTATCAAGCTCACAGAAACATCTAAGACAGACTTGCAATCTGAAAGAGCAAAACGGTCCTCTAGTAGACACCCTGGGGATTACGTCCCACAAACTCTGCC
The DNA here is from genome assembly GCA_026402145.1 of Polypterus bichir lapradei. NCBI lineage: Eukaryota > Metazoa > Chordata > Cladistia > Polypteriformes > Polypteridae > Polypterus > Polypterus bichir. Next base: position 1,381,667 of record JANRMT010062812.1, on the reverse strand, counting down.
TCTTTCATGCAAACCGGAGCCTATTCCGAAGTCCCTGGGCCTGTGGGTGCACAACTTACTTGGGAACGAGGAGGGATGCAGGTGGAGAGAGAAAGGAGGTTTAAGTGCGCTTACAAACCCCTGACGATATCACATACAGGAGTATTATTTGTAAATGGGTTTAGAGTTGAAGCACTCTTTGATTCCGGCAGCAACATTTCCATTGTTGATCACCGATATGTACTATCACAACAGTGAATTAAAGTAAAGACCAGTATAATGTGTATACATGGAGAAATACGAAAATATAAAACTGCCTTATGTTTCATTAGCCATGGAGGATTGCTAAAAAAAATTCCCTGTAGCGGTCCTCCCCAATCCACCTTTTTCAGTGATTCTAGGACTGGTCTAACAATTAATGCGGTGTAGTACCGACTACCCTCATTTATAATTTAGGTCTAGTTATAGACAGGAATGACCCGACTCAAGTGGTCTCCATGCCATGTAATCAGCCAGCGGAGAGAGATACAGAAGTTCAAGAGGTGGATGGGGAGATTCCTGGACCGTTGCAGGTGGAAACGTCATCACCCCACATCTTGACGAGCCAGAAGGATTCCCCGCCCTTTGAGGTGTGACCGGACACTCTCTCCGAGATGCAATTTCAATTTAGAGAGACATTGGCTTATTTCAGATAGGAGCAGTGGCATGATGACTCCATGAAATTTGCAAAAAATACAGTCACACTAGTCAATGGCCAACGCACTCATCAGCCCATGCCACATGGTCCTCAGTTTGTGATAGACAATTACCTATTATATCGGGTACTGGAGCATGAGGGGGAGGTGTGGAAGCTGTAGTTAATTCCACAAACCTACCGGTGGCAGGTCTGTGAATTGGCACACACCCACCTCCTAGGAGGCTATTTGGGCAGAGGAAAAACTTGAGCATATTAAGGTCCAATTTTATTGGCTGGGAATTAATGAGGAGGTTCGCCATTTTTGCTTCTCTTATCCGGAGTTGCAATTACGGCAAATTCCTAGGAAGGAAAGAGCTCCTCTCGCTCCCCTTCCCTTGATTGATTTCCCCTTCGAGTGAAATGAGGTCAATATAGTAGGACCCCCAGAACCCTCAGCCCCGAAGACATATATATATATATATATATATATATATATATATATATATATATATATATATATTAGTTCTTGTGGATTATGCTGCTTGATATCCAGAGGCTGTTCCCTTGCGCTCAGCCATGTCTAAGGCTATCACACGGGAACTTGTAGGGGTTTTTGCGTGAGGTGGCATCCTTAAGGAACTCCTTACGGACCAAGGGATGCTTTTTACCTCGGAGACATTCAAGGAGACTGCCAAGTTACTTAAAATAAAGCACTTAAAGACCGCGGTGTATCATACTCAAACCGACAATCTAGTCGAGAGGTGTAACCAGACTCTTAAACAAATGCTTTGCAAGGTGGTCAGCAGGTATGGAAGGAACTGGGATCAGTTCCTCCACCACATACTCTTTGCCTAATGGGAAGTTCCACAAGCCTCAAAAGGGTTCTTGCCTTTCGATTTATATATTTTGAATTATATGGATGACAACCTTGGGGAATATTGGATATTTTCAAAGAAGGATGGGAAGAAGAGGCTCTTACCTGTACCAATATATTACAATATACCACGCAGTTACGCAATTGATTTGGAATAAATTCAACCTATATTAAAAAGTCACATGGAAGAGGTGCAAGCAGCACAGGCCCACTATTATGACAGTGGTATGACTCTCTGAGAATTCCATCTGGGGGATTGTGTCATGGTTTTTGTTCCTACCTCCCATTCTAAATTGCTAGCCCATTGGCAAGGTTCGTATGAAGTTATGGAGAGGAAAGGACTTGGCGATTATTTGGTGAAACAACCCAATCGTTGGCCAAGCAAGCGGGTATATCATATAAATCTGCTGAAGCCATGGAAGGCAAGGTATCCTGATCTCTCCTCCACACAGCCCCGCTCTTTCATTGCTCAGAAAAGTATCCTTAATTTGGTACTTAATTAAATTCCAGACAGCAATGGGAGCTTGAGACAGCCATCCTGATTGCGCATGACATTGTGATAGAGCCTGGGGTTATTGTTTGAGAGCACCCCTATCTTCTTCCCGAGGCAAAGAAAGCAGAAGTGGAGCTTGAAATCACGCGCATGTTGGAACTAAGATTACAGAGGAAAGTCATAGTCTCTGGTCCGATAGTCTTGGTTAATAAGCCTGACAGGAGTTGGAGGTTTTGCAATGACTTCCATCAAGTATCCCAATTTGATGCTTATCCAATGCCATGAGTGGACGACCTCCTCAAGAGGTTTGGACAAGTGAATTATTTGACCATGCTTGACATGACGAAGGGGTACAGGCAGGTTCCTTTAATAGACTCCACTAAGGTTAAGACCCCTAGTGGATAATGGCAGTATTGTGCCCTTCCATTCGGGTTACATGTGGCTCCTGCGACTTTCCAGTGTCTGGTGGATAAAGTGCTCTGCCTTCATAATGCATATAGTGCTGCCTACTTGGATGACATTGTCATCTATTCCAGCACCTGAAAGGAACACATACAGCAGGTCAGAGTAGTATTGTGGACCCTGGGTAAAGCCGGGCTTAGGATCAATCCAAAAAAATATTTTTTGGGGTTTAAAGAAGCTAAATATTTATGATACCCCAACCCATCAGGTAGCCTAAAGCCACGGCGTTCAAAAGTACATGGCCATATTGAAATGGCCCTGTCTGTGAACTAAACGTAAAGTCCTAGCATTTCTCGTTTTTTTTTTAATTTTTTTTCTTTATTTCACCTTATACAATTTCCTGTATTAGGAATTTGTTAGTTTTCGCATACCCCTTGGGGTCAGAGCGCAGGGTCAGCCATTGTACAGCGCCCCTGGAGCAATTGCAGGTTAAGGGCCTTGTTCAAGGATCTCTTTTGGCAGTGATGGGGATTCGAACTGGCAACCTTCGGGATACCAGTGCAGATCCTTAGCCTCAGAGCCACCACTCCGCCTATTTGGTATTACTTTCGGTTTGTACCTAGGGTGGGGGCCTTGTCACACACGTGCGATTTGGAGGCAGCTAAAAGGGCCTGAATGACAGTAATTCCACACCAGACCAGGAGGCGGTGAGGTGCACTGACTTTCTTTCTCAATCCGTTGCAGACCATGCACAGGAAATCCCGCAGGGATCTGGCGCCACTTCTGAGGGGTACTGATGACGTCACGTCCGGTGCCACTGATGACATCACTTCCGGTCTCAGCACATAAAGCTGCCATCTTTAGGAACCAAAATCAGTTCTGTTTTTGGACTCGTACTTGTGAACATCTCACAATTATTTAACCCTTTTGCAGCCAAGGCACATTTTACAGGTGGCTGCCCCAAACTTTTTTCATGACTTCGAGTCGTTTTTGTGACAACTGATACAACAAAATGGACTCGTCAGTTAAATATGCAGAGCTGCCTCCTCACCCGAATAAAGATCATAGTTCACAAAAGAAATGTTCAACTCACCCCAATAAGCCCTGCAATGACCTCAATAGCTCCTGTCCCAACTGTCGTGTACTGGATTTGAGGTTTGGGAATGCCAGCATTCTCAAAAATAGCATTGGTGTAAAACCAGATCTGAAAAATAGACAGTAAAGGACAAATGTTTTACATTAACAAAGTTTTACTTTAAGCCAAGTATGGACTCAACAGCACAAAGGTCATACTCTGCAGTTCATGACGATTAGGAGTTGTTTACCCTGGACAGACTGAAAAAAATTGCCTTAAACAAACAGTAAAATTCTGATTAAACGGTGTATCATAGGATGTCCAGGATTTATAAATACTCATGCATTCAATACCGTCTCAGCTCTGCCTGACACCTGCTTTAAATATCTATGCTCTGCACTCTTGGTGTCAATAAAGGAACCTCATAATCATCCAGTGATTCCACTGATAATTCAATAAAGGTAAAAACCATGACAAAAGCACCAAAAGCAGGTCTTTTTTTTGGCCAAACAAAATTCCTAAATCCAGATTGTGGAATAACTGCTTAACAAAATGAGTGTATTTATTGAGAATCAACTTTTGTAATTTCTTAAACTACAAGAGGAGTACACCATGTTTAATATAAATTTCCTTATTTTGTTCGACTGTTAATGACAAATATGTTCTGATGCTTTTCAGAAAGGCAGATGTGTCGAGGTAAGGTTGTTCTACTCACCAATCATGGTGGTAGAGGGTGGTGGTGGTGTTGCTTGCGTAAGGTAATTGACTTGCAAGTATTTCACTGTACTCTGTACACATGACAATAATGACCCCCCCCATGATAACCCTTTAAATGAAACACTAAATATTATACACTTAGTGGCCACTAAATTAGATACCATTTTGAGGTGCCACTGTCACAACAGAGTGTCAGTTGCTACGAAGCGCACATCTAGAAGTGATGTACTTAACATCATTGTCGCAATGCAATGATAAGTGGCATATCAGACATACCATTAATGGAGTTTGCAGATATTTTCAAAGTCAATGTTTCATCTGTCTGTGTAGCTTAACAGCTTTAGAATTCCAGGTACTTTTCTTTTGCTTCTGTTTTCATCACTGCATTTCTTTGATTAGCAAATTGGCTGTGACAAATAATAGGACAGATCTCTGGCTTTGTTTAACGTTTCTGCTCCCGTCACCTTTATTTCTCCAAAAGCCTTTACTTGTACTCTTTCCAAATAAACTGAAATTACTGTCACAAAACAAGCATGGCTCCACAAATGTGGCATGGTGCATTGCAGTACTGAAAGAATCACTGAAAAAGGGTACTGGGTCCTGCCCAGTCACTTCAACATCAGTCACACTGTCTGTTCAGAGGTGCCCTTCTGCATAGCACTGATGTGAAGAGCTGTTACTCGTGTATGTGTGGCAGCGTTTTTGTTAGGTTGAGTGAGTCTACAGGTTCTGCTCTCACTTCATATATCAGCACAATGTTGAACATTGAACAGAAAATAAACATCTTCACGATATCTGTATACTGAACATACTGAGCTGCAGCCAGAAGACTGGCTGTTTGAAGAAGCAGGCAGCCCTCAAAATGACCATGAAGTGCTGAGGGTTGTACCAAATATAATGAGTAAAATGGAATTATCAATAAATGCTCAACATTACTGAAATGTCATCTCACTATCTAAATAAAAATCGTGACACTTTCCACAGTTAAGTATTTAAAGTTTAAAGCAAGTAATTCTCTGTCAAACACATCATTTAAATAAAATGGAATGAATGAATTGCTTGAGAAGGAGGAAATCTCCACCAACAACCCAACTTAAGCGTGCACATGGCAATGCCCGACAGGGAGCCTGCATTATTCCAATTGTCAGCAGGGCGTTCTCTGGACGGCTCAAACTTTCCAATGGATTTAAGGCTGCATCATATAGCTTCAAACATTCAGGTTTATTGTAGTAGGCTCAGATTTTGTGTGGATACAGTTAATTATGAAAAGCCTATGATAGTTCAAGGTTAGAATGTATTTATTTAGCTTTCATGTGAACACAAAGCAGTGCCATATGCTCTAGAATATTCTAGCATTCCCACATTTCAAGAGAAGGAAAAGTGGGATCAAAAGTCATAATAAGCATTTGGAATTTTTGGTCCATGCAGGCAGCATAAGAACACTTATCTGCACTTCATTAGTACAACAAGTGTGAAGTTTTGAAATACAACCAGACCTTTGGGTCCTCAGGGCTGGACTATATGTGGGAGCAAAAGCTTTGTCAACTACTTGTGAGAATTCAGTTGATCTGAACTATCTGAGGCTTACTGCAGAAGTACCAGAAATCACAAGAATGAACTTAATACAAGGTGACAGTGCTGTGACAGATCTAACAATCTAAAAGTGACAAGAATGTCTTCAACAAGCAGAGTGCTCCTGTACACTGATTGACCAAGTGGTTTAGTTTTGATCTCCTACTAAATTGGAAGAATGGAAGTTCTTGTTCCAGTGGTCTTGTGATACATTACTCAGAAATGCTCAAGCGTCTCTCCAAATGCTGTGAGAAGCTGTCCTGAGCGCAATTTAGCTTTCTAGTGCGTTCTGATTAATGTATATTAGACAACATTTCTGTCTTTACAATAATGCTAGAACACGCCCAAATGTATCATACTGTGGTATTCAATCAACATTTCACAACCACAAAGACAATCTCTAGAACCTAATCTAAGCCAGACTTAACCGCTCATGATCAGAAACTTAACATAAATGCACTGTTATGAAGAATTCAATCAAAATACGTTGAGATTGCAGCCAGTCACCTATAGCAAAACCGCCATGCTCATAGTTTTCTTTTTTCATACAATATCATTTAGCTGTGGATTAGACTACTCTTTGGGCTACTTCCGAAAATATACAGTTTTTTTGGATTCTTTAAACATAATACATTTATCCAAGTTGCATAGAGCAGAGTCTATTCAGCATAACATTCCAATCCATACAGAGAAAATTTGGAAAAACAGAGCCCAGCCTATACAGAGAAGTGTATATCACAAGCGAATAAGTCCTATCTAGGACCATTACATAATTGTGAATGCCCCACCACTCTGCCCAGGTACCATTTGAAAAGGGCTACCCGAATCAAGGAGGGTGGCCTGCCACCGTGTGATATGATAAACTCCCAATTGTAGTTCAGAAGTCACAAGCTGCCTGCTTCTTCACATGAGGGAAGGGAAGTTCTCAGAAGCCCTGTGGTTTTATGGCAAATCTCTCCACATAGGGATGTGAAATGGAAAAAGAAGGGACTCCTGACATTTGGGGGCTCCTTCTGGATTACTTAGCAGAGAAGCGAGTATAGGCATGGGGCTGATAGAGATCGTCAGCTGCTGTATAATACACTCCCAATTTCAGTTCAGACATTACAAGCCTGCTTGCTTTTTCACACAGAGAAGGGAAGTTCCTCTTACCTCAACTGGAGAAGCTGCCACTTCTAATGGGAAGGCGGTGGATTCACAGTCAGCTTCCCTTCCATGAGGACATGAAATGGAGAGAGGAGAAGACCCAGAACAATTGCTCAGTGGACTTTTGAAAATGCATAGGTCTTCTCAATTGTTCTTTTTTGAAAATGTGATCATTTTGAGATTTTGGAATAATAGTTCACATCATGGTTGGTTTTGGGGCTTTATTGTGTACAGAACTCCCTTTAACTGTTAAAAAGTTAAAGAAGTTATATTAATATAAAAAATGGCAAAAATAGTGTGCTGAATTGATTTCTGTGTTGTGAGACAGGCTATTTTGTTACAGAAGAAACTTTAATTGTAATTTATATTGTGCATTTCAAGGTGAATACTGCAGTATGGATAGCAAGGACCAATGTGTAGCCTTGAGTGAGTGAGGAGGTCTGTAGTCCAGCTATGCTCCCGGTCATTGATCAACAGGCCCCACGTAGTAATGCAACCGACGTCCTTGTGATTCTGTCCCTCTATGAGGTCCACTTTGCAAAGTGGTGATTCACTTGTCACTACTCCCCACTACTCACATTATTTAATTATGAAAATGTCTGTAAGATAAACGCTTGAACTCCTTACCGCGTCGATGCCAGACAGCTGCATGCCCATGTTGATAACAATGATGGAGAGCAGCTGCCAGCGCACAGACTTGTCCAGGAAGAGATGCAGAACAGAGACAGAGTCGAGGAAGGAGAGGGAGCGCTGCTCTTCCTGCATCTCCTCAATCTCTTCTTGAATGTTGCATTTGGTTCGGTACCATTTGAGAGCTGCAGAAAGAGAAGCACACAGTCTACATGGATGTAAGGAGAGACACTGCCACTTTACTGGACAGACAGACAATCATTTGAACAAAACACAAAAAAATAATACCCAGTCCAGTCTGAAATAAAATGAAACGAACAAAAGATTAAAAAAACAAAAAACAAAAAAAAAATCCTTCAGCCAAAATCTCTCCTCGTTCCTTCCTCCCCTTCCCAGTTTATCTGAATGGCTAAACAGCCCAGAAAGCTGCTGCTCCTTAAATATATTAAACACCAAAAATGTTTGGAAAAAGCCCAATATGCTTATTTTATACCAGGATTTATAAATTCCTTACAAATTCTAGAAAAACAACAAATTATGAACTGTTCCTTGAAGATGAAAATGTAGTTTTTTTGCAGTTTAAGGTCACGTATGGCAAAAGACTCCCAGTGCATTATGGGAGGTGATTTTTGCCATTTTTTCATTGCATCAATTCAAGAGATTTTTCATCGCTTAATGTTACCCCATCTGTTATTACTCTGAACATGGCTGTTAGAGGATTGGAAGCGACTTTAAATCCAAGGCTTTATATGAGATATGCAAATAATTTTACCCAAAATAGTCAGAGCGTTGAGCATTCCCAAAACATGACCCAGTGATGCAGGAGTTTGATGACATCGTTCTCGATTTGGAACTTGTCCTGGATACACGTTAGACACTTTTAAATAAGACACATGATGAGCAATGTATAATTTTAAGACAAATTATGGCATGCTTTGCACAGCTTGAAGACAACTATATTTTATGGATGACCGAGTCCCATTCTTGTCTGAAATTCTAATTAAATGAATGCTTCCCCATCATCCCTTGAGATCATCCAGTGGTTGATTTCTTGAAATTTGTTTTCAAAAATCTGGAAATACTTCATCAAAGCTAGCCAGCATTGCTCCAGGGATAGATATTAGTGGGAAAGTAGACAGATTACTTTTAATGAAATTTCTAGCTTGTATAAAGAAAAAAAATGTGCTGCTGGAAGATTACATTCATGACATAGAAGTTTAAAGGACGCATGCACATACCCTATGTATAAATACCTAAAGGACTGGGAAACTAGCGATCTCCATAAGGTGAATACTAAACAGGCCAAAAGCGGCTGCAAAACAAGACTATCATGTATGGGGGGCTGCCAATAAGACCACCCCAACTTAATGTACATCCAAGAATGCCACCCTATCTTATGGGTTACTGGTGATCTGGCAGTATTTAAAACAAACTGAAGCACATAGCCAAGCACACAGAGAATGTGTAGCATTTTCATGATCAGCCAAGCAAGGTGTGTTTTTACTGAGTTCCAAAGTCTCAGCGTGGAGGTCTGCTGCCCAGGAAGTGAAAACACAGGTAGGCCTCTGAACACTCCTTTTTAATATGGATAGAAAAAATTAATTAGACTTGTTATTAGATATAAAGAAGGTTCTGAAAAAGAAGCTCTGTAAGGTGTTCATTTCAACGTGTTGATTCTCCTAGCAAAAGTGAGATGGAGAAATGACTATCTACTAATAGGACTGCCTATACTTTAAGCTGTATTTTAATGCATACAGTCAAACCTAAATTGCAAAAAAAAAAAAAAAAACACCCCTTGGCACTCACAGTTTACCAAACTGTAGCTGAAAAAGAATCTTGCCATGATTGTGATCTTTGGAAGAGAGATCTTTTGAAGAGAGACAGAGAACCACTTTCACATCCCGCGATAACTGTTCGAAGTGCTGCAGGAAATGCAGATCACAAAGGCACAGCAGCAGCAAGCCAGTAGCTGATTGAGCAAAGAGGAGGTAAACAAAACAACTGTTATTTGTTTCCCATTGTATCACCATTTAAGAGGGGTTTTGGAGGAGAGGCCGCGTCTCCTTGGGGTGAGTTCAGCTCCACTTTTCACAACGGTGCATTCTGCTGGTGGGGGGTTCTGTGGGGGTACGCGAACAAAGTGCAGATCATGTGGCATGGCAGAAGCAGCAAGCCAGCAGCTGATCAAGCAATGAGGAGGTTAAAAAAACACTGTTTGTTTTCCATTGTATCACATTTTAAGAAGGGTTTCAGAGAAGCGACCGGATCTCCTTGGGGTGCGTTCAGCCACCCTCTGCACAACGGCGCGTAGCGGTGGCGGCAGGGTTGTTAAATGGGTTGGCGAGTGAAGCAAGCAGGGGGCAAAGTCCCCTAGTTACTTAAAAAATACCTCACTTTAGAACAAAATTCCATGTGGCAAATTAATACATAGTATATATATCGACTTGAAAAATACCAAACTTATCTTTTAAGAAAAATACATTTTAAAAGTTTATTGTACATTACATTGTTAAAAAGGTACACATTAAAGAATTTCATAACAATGCTGAGGAGAACAGACCATTATTCCTGACATGGCTGGTCAGTCCCTATTCACCTCACACAATATCACGTTGATTTTTAAAGGTCCTCCTGTCTCACCATTCCCTCTGTGACTTATTCCAGGTACGCTGAGTGAAGACCACATACTTATACTCAGTTTATCAGATCAGTTTTCTGTTAATACAACTACTCCCCACATTTGAGCAAACTGACCAATAAGAGGAGAACCGCTGAAGGTGCTAAATAATAGCCTTGCATACTGTCACCTTATATCTTTCTTAAGATGGTTTCTTAGCCCACCGGATACCACATTAACATAAAAGGATTTAGTGCAAGTGAAGTCAGTGGGTGAATCATGATATTTTACCTGTGACCGTGGCATGGATGTTGGACTTGTCAATCAGCAGGTATCGCGGGCTCTCAGGAAACCAGGGCAAAAGCAGAAGCTGTATGAAAGTCGGCACCACAATCAAGGATAAGAAGAGTGGCCAGTGCTCCTCCTGTGGATCAAACATGCTGGTCATTGTTGACGGCCAGGTGCGTCAAAGTGGACAAAGGTGTCAAAATTCAGTAGCACTTTGATTATTCTCTCAGCCTGCTAGTGGAGGACAGATGACATGCTCTGGGGTTCCCATTTGATGTTCTTACATTCTTTTTATACAAGGTGCCTGACCTAATGCTGTCCCTTAAAAGCCCATTTTTGTATCCTCATTTCACATTTGAGGCTAAATTTCAGGGGGTTCCAATTTTTGCCTTCTCAATATTTTATCTTCTAAGGTCTACTAATCAGGTGATTTTAACCAAGGGCAAACCAATCAGGAGGAGATTCAATTCTTTAATTCACAAAAATCAATGATACACAGATTCATGCAATTATTTCTTCGCTTTAGGTAAAAAGTCAAATGTTTTTGGCAACTTTAAGAAACATTCACACTCATCCAGCTACACCTCAGCGACACACCAAGCATCTGTTACAACACTCAAGCAGAAGGACACAGAAACCAAATCACTGTGTGCTTGTTAAGAAGATGTAGGGTGTTTTTTATTTTTTTTTAAATAACCAACAACAATGGCCAAAATGTATGGTCAGAGAACCACAATATAGTGGAATTAGTGAAGGCAAACAACAAGTTATCTAACTTTAGATAGGAGGACAGCTCCACAGAAGCACAGGTTAAAAAAAAAAAAAAAAAAAAAAGTTTTAAAAAAATTCAGAAAATTGAAAAACTAAAAAGAGAATATATAAACCAGGAATGGACTCAGCAAAGACCACAGAGATAAAACACATTCATCAGTTTTGAGCTGGTTTACATTTTCATTTTTCTTTTCTTTGGTTTAACACATTGACTGCAAAATACGAGTTAACTCAATGCAGGCAATCTACAGACAGCAGCCATCTACAAGTCATCTTGTAAACAACCTTCAGAGCTGTAGCACCAAATACGAGCAACAATAACATAGACAAACAGAGGATACAGTGGGTCTGAAATAAGAATGAAAAAAAAAAATCAGTGTGGTGTCACAGGACAGACTATTTCACTTTCAATTAGTTTTTCTTTCTTAGCCATATTTTGGAAAACATCTATTTTCCCAAAAATAAATGACATATGTAGAACCACAACCATCGGAGTCTCTCTCAATGATTAGCGTCTCACCACTATAAAGTTCAAATGGAAACTGTGACGTTCAGTCACAACAAATCAAGATCTACTTCGTTAGACTGAGCCAAGTTGACATAGAGCTGATGCAGCTATTGAGCACAAAGCAGTTATCAACAGATGGTAAGTACAAAGAATTTTATGTTCCAAGCACTAACTATCAGGTAACTCAGAGATTTTTTTTTTTGAGACAGTCATTTTTTTTATTGTGAGTTCTGCTCAATCACAAAATGCACTTAATTAGTATATTGAAACGACATCCTGATTTTACATTGGAGTCAGGAACAAATGTACCCATCTTCACTATGGCAGTCAACGTGTTTGTGTATTTTCCTCATTTTTCCCCATCTAAATTTTTAAATTGGTTTAACTGTATTACTCTGAACGTTTAGGATACTTTTAGAGTACTAAGAAACTTTTTACATTTTGGCACTCCACCATTTTGTTTTCACTGTGGGCACCACCACTTTGTGGAGGAAATTTATATGTTTACAGGGTCCTTGTTGTCATGTGTAAAGAGTATCTGCATGTCCTAACCTACATGTCACACGTCTTTGTGTACTGTTACTAGTGGCATGACCTGTGACTTCACTGTTATGAAAGTTTGTGTATAATCAAGGGCTTAGAAATTTTTTTTTGTTTCATGTATTCGGCTTTGATATTTTTAGCAAATTTTCACTTTGAGGATGACTTCGGTTTGTCCCAGACTTTCATTTTTGTATTGTTTATCTCTTGGTCCATAAAATAACCTTTCCTCTGCCTGATTTTCAGCGTAGGTAGAAAATAGCTGGGATAAAAATTAGAAAGCCCAGGTGGACGTGGTTTATAGTTCACATCATAAATAAAGGGCTGCGCCCCAGTGCTTATTCTGGCCACACCTTTTAGTTTGCAGTTTCTCTTGCTCATCCAAATTACTTTTAGAGAGTTTGTAAATGGATTAGAAGGTGAAAAGCTTGGCCTTTTAATTTGCTCCCTGGCTATAGGCTACTGAAAGACAAACATTTCAACACAAACTACCAAATATTTATCTAGTCACCTATTAGTTATCGTAACCCACCCAGGACAAACCGCAGTTGTTAATTAACATAATAGCAGACTGTGGGAAGAATCTTATGTACACATGGAAGAAATATGCAAACCCCACACAGATGAAATCCCTAATCATAACTAAAGCTAGGACAAAGTGATGTGAGGGGCAATGCTATATAACCTTTGAACATACCATCAGTAGAACATTAACAAAACCGGGCTACCTTGAATCTCTCCTTACCTTTCCCAATAGCTCATGGAGTCCAAGAACCTGCGCAATAAAGACCCCAATGCAGATGAAGATGCTTGGTATTAGACCGAGAAAGCCTCTCAGGTTTTTTGGTGCTATCTCCCCCAGATACATTGGTACCACACTCAGAGAAATTCCTGTGAACGCAGAGGAAGAGTCAACTGAGAAAAACAACAGTGGAGACATGTGTGACAGAGTTAGCAAAGATCTCTCATATTGGATTCTAAAGCAACTAAATGGCACAATTAATAAATCACAACTCAGCTTCTCTACAGTAAAGTCATTTAACTGTTCAAGCTGTTTTTCCCCCAATATGTTTTAGTATTTAGTAAAGTAATAATATGGTCATCCTGCAACCTAATCAACAGTGGGCAATCGATTTCTCAAACGTGTTTTGCTAGTCTTAATACATACAACTGACAATAATGGTTCCCCACACACTAGGATAAAGTAAAACTGACCACGTGGCAGGGCTATGGAGTCAGACTCAGAGGTGCACAATTTTTATTTGACTCCGACTCAAAGACTTTAATTATCAGGAGATTGGCTGCAGAAATAAAACTCCAGCTGTGATGACTGTCCATTTGTCTGTGGCTAACACACTAATAACACAGAGATATGACAACTGAAAATATAATTTTGTTTAAACTTCAATTAAGAACATTGACCAGATGCACAGGGGATGCTGTGCAATTTGAGCTTCAGAGCACAAGGCAGACACATAAATAAAGGTATAGTGTCACCTTGACTGCTAGTGCAACTTCAAGATGTATGTGGGGCCACACATTAGAGAGATGTGGGTTGGTCTCTTTTTTAATATGAATGTGTCCATCTGCTGTACTGGTTCCTAATGAGCTCCGTCCAATCCCCCACATAAGCAAATTATAAAAGTAACTTTAAATCTGACACTAGAGAATTTTTATCTTTATGAAACAGAGCCACAGGGGATGCAAACCCAGCCACGGGGGATGCACAAACCAGCGTGTTTCTTCGGGCCGGTCCCAAGCCCAGATAAATGGGGAGGGTTATGCCAGGAAGGGCATCTGGTGTAAAATTTTGCCAAATCAATATGTGGACAATACAAATTTCCATAATGGATAGGTCAAGCCCCGGGTTAACAACGACCGCCACCAGTACTGTTAGCCAACAGGGTGCTGGTGGAAATTGGGCTACTGTTGGCCGAAGAAGAGGAGGGGGGAGACGTGTCCAGAGGCAGGAGGAAAGGAGGAAAGTAAAGAGAGTGGAACTGAGGTTAGGAACTTTGAATGTTGGCAGCATGAGTGGTAAGGGGAGAGAGTTAGCAGATATGATGGAGAGAAGGAAGGTTGATATATTGTGTGTGCAAGAGACTAAATGGAAGGGGAGTAAGGCCAGGTGGATTGGAGGTGGATTCAAATTGTTCTATCAAGGTGTGGATGGGAGGAGAAATGGAGTAGGAGTTATTCTGAAGGAACAGTATGTCGAGAGTGTTTTGGAGGTGAAAAGAGTGCCAGACAGAGTGATGATTATGAAGCTGGAAAGTGGAGGTGTGATGATGAATGTTGTTAGTGCATATGCACCGCAAGCTGGTTGTGCAGTGGGTGAGAAAGAAGATTTTTGGAGTGAGTTGGATGAAGTGATGAACAGTGTATCCAAGGGACAGAAAGTGATGATTGAAGCAGATTTCAATGGACATGTTGGTGAAGGGAACAGTGGAGACGAGGAGGTGATGGATAGATCTGGTGTCAAGGAGAGGAATGAAGAAGGTCAGAGGATAGTGGATTTTGCCAAAAGGATGGACATGGCTGTGGTGTATATGTATTTTAAGAAGAGGGAAGAACATAGGGTTGAATACAAGAGTGGAGGAAGATGCACACAGGTAGATTACATCCTATGCAGAAGAGTTGATCTGAAGAAGATTGAAGACTGCAAAGTGGTGGCAGGGGAAAGTGTAGTTAAGCAGCATAGGATGGTGGACTGTAGGATAACGTTGGAGATCAAGAAGAGGAAGAGAGTGAGGGCAGAGCCAAGGATCAAATGGTGGAAGTTGGAAAAGGTAGACTGCAAGGTTTAGTTTAGGGAGGAGGTGAGACAGGCACTGGGGGGCAGTGAAGAGTTTCCAGACAGCTGGGAAACTACAGCAGATGGTGTAAGGGTGACAGCAAGAAGGGTGCTTAGTGTGACTTCTGGAAAGAGGAATGAGGAAAAGGAAACCTGGTAGTGGAATGAGGAAATACAGTATACAGAGGAAGAGGATGGCAAAGAAGAAGTGGGATAGTCAGAGAGATGTGGAAAGTAGACAAGCGTACAAGGAGATAAGGCACAAGGTGAAGAGAGAGGTGGTGAAGGCTAAAGAAAAGGTGTATGACGAGTTGTATGAGAGGTTGGACACTAAGAAGGGAGAAAAGGACCGGTACATATTGGCTTGACAGAGGGGCCAAGCTGGGAAAGATGTGCAGCAGGTTAGTGTGATAAAGGATAAAGATGGAAACGTACTCACAAACGAGGAGAGTGTGTTGAGCAGATGGAAAGAATACTTTGAGAGGCTGATGAATGAAGAGAATGAGAGAGAGAGAAGAGATTGGATGATGTGAATCAGGTAGTGCAACGGATTAGCAAGGAGGACGTAAGGACAGCTATCAAGAGGATGAAAAATGGAAAGGACGTTGGTCCAGGTGACATACCTATGGAAGCATGGAGGTGTTTAGGAGAGATGGCAGTGGAGTTGTTAACCAGATTGTTTAATGGAATCTTGGAAAGTGAGAGGATGCCAGAGGAGTGGAGAAGAAGTGTACTGGTGCCGATATTTAAGAATAAGTGGGGATGTGCAGGACTGCAGTAACTACAGGGGAATAAAATTGATGAGCCACAGCATGAAGTTATGGGAAAGAGTAGTGGAAGCTAGGTAAAGAAGTGAGGTGATGATTAGTGAGCAGCAGTATGGTTTCATGCCAAGAGCGAGCACCACAGATGCAATGTTTGCTCTGAGGATGTTGATGGAGAAGTTTAGAGAAGGCCAGAAGGAGTTGCACTGTGTCTTTGTGGACCTGGAGAAAGCATATGACTGGGTGCCTCGAGAGGAGCTGTGGTATTGTATGAGGAAGTCGGGAGTGGCAGAGAAGTACGTAAGAGTTGTACAGGATATGTACGAAGGAAGTGTGACAGTGGTGAGGTCTGCGGTAGGAGCAACGGATACATTCACCGTGGAGGTGGGATTACATCAGGGATCAGCTCTGAGCCCTTTCTTATTTGCAATCGTGATGGACAGGTTGACAGACGAGATTAGACAGGAGTCCCCGTGGACTATAATGTTTGCCGATGACATTGCGATCTGTAGCGATAGTAGGGAGCAGGTTGAGGAGAGCCTGGAGAGGTGGAGATATGCTCTAGAGAGGAGAGGAATGAAGGTCAGTAGGAACAAGACAGAATATATGTGTGTAAATGAGAGGGAAGTCAGTGGAATGGTGAGGATGCAGGGAGTAGAGTTAACGAAGGTGGATGAGTTTAAATACTTGGGATCAACAGTACAGGGTAATGGGGATTGTGGAAGAGAGGTGAAAAAGGCAGGGTGGAATGGGTGGAGAAGAGTGTCAGGAGTGATTTGTGACAGACGGATTTCAGCAAGAGTTAAGGGGAAGGTCTACAGGACGGTAGTGAGACCAGCTATGTTATATGGTTTGGAGACGGTGGCACTGACCAGAAAGCAGGAGACAGAGTTGGGGTAGCAGAGTTAAAGATTCTAAGATATGTATTAGGTGTGAAAGGATGGATAGGATTAGAAATGCGTACATTAGAGGGTCGGCTCAAGTTGGACAGTTGGGAGACAAAGTCAGAGAGGTGACATTGCGTTGGTTTGGACATTTGCAGAGGAGAGATGCTGAGTATATTGGGAGAAGGATGCTAAGGATAGAGCTGCCAAGGAAGAGAAAAAGAGGAAGGCCTAAGAGAAGGTTTATGGATGTGGTGAGAGTGGGCATGCAGGTGATGGGTGGAACAGAACAAGGTGCAGAGGACAGAAAGATATGGAAGCAGTTGATCCGCTGTGGCGACCCCTAACCGAAGCAGCCGAAAGAAGAAGATGATGAAACAGAGACATGCTAGAAGCTTAGACTTTACAAACAGGAAACTAAAAAAAAACAAAAAAAACAAAAAAAAAAAAAACCAGCAAAGCAACTGGCAATTTTAGCATGCTTGTTGGAATAATGAACAGAAGTATGGCATTTTGGCACATGAGCACATGGGCATTAGTTAGATTTGGGGCTAACCATTATAAAATTATGATTACATTTAATTTACAATTATATTTATATATAAACTGTGGCGAGTGGCTAGGGCTGCTACCCAGCCGGGACGCCCAGAGCGCCTCCTCCAGAGCACATGGGGGCGACCGCCTTAGCAGCTAGGGGGGCCTGGAAGCTCATGGAAGCTCAACCCTGTAGGGGCCCGTGGTCACCGCCAGGGGGCGCCCAGATGCCTTGGAAGCCCTGGAACTCAGCACTTCCGCCACACCTGGAGACCTGGAAACAAACATATCATTGTGGATGGCCCGGCGCAGCAGGGGAGCCCACCCACGTGCCGCGGGGGCAGGCGTGCACACAACCCCGCAGAAGAAACTTGCCCCACGGACCGTCACCGGTCCGCAGGAGGGCCGTTTCCCCCTGTTGCGGGATGACAATGAGCATTGCAAGAGTGCAGTGGGCTCCTACAGGCGCACCGTTGCTGGAGGCACCTGGGACGACATTGCGTCTAGTTAGGCCACACCGAGGACGTTTCCTTGGTTAGACGGGACCAGGGAGGCGAGTTCCCTACTTACCGGCACCAGGCCGGGCATGTTTTGACTTTTACAGGCAGGGACTGCCTGGAGCCACATGAGTGGCAGATGCATGCTGGACTGCGGGGCTTCAACAGCGCAGCAGCAGCTGCAGAGAAGGAGCCGCTGCAGCTCGAGAGGTCCTGGCAACAGCGAGGCTGTCATGAAGCACGCCGCCGCAGCAGGAGGAGGGGAAGCAAGATGGCCGCGGACCGGAAGTCCCGTCCTGTGACAGGCATGGGACTGGACGGTGTGTCTTGTGTGCCTGCCAATGATTGGTTGGTGGCGGGACCAAGGAATGTCTGTCTCGTGCTGGGGAAGGACCCAATTGGGCTGGAGGAAAGGTCCCCCAGAGGGCTGCCGGCGGATGTGCCCGACATCCAGGTGAGGCAACCGGCAACTGACTTTCTGTGCTTGCCAGCGGCTCTGCGCGAGCTGGAGGAGTGCCTTCAGCCCACAGAGTTGCTATTACAGGTGATACGCGTCCTCCGTAGAGGATTGAAGGAGCTGGAGGTGAAAGCGGTCGCATCCGTGAAGACGCTGCGACAGTGGGCTGATCGGCGCGACACTGGAGTCTTCAGCCGGATGGACGCGGCAGGGAAGGTAAGTGAAGCCGTCCCCATAAAGAGTAAGGGAGAACCCACCGAAAAGGCCCGTGATGTAAATGATCGAACCGAGTAGGGGGATCTCTGACAGTGGACGCGGCGCTGAGTGCTGTGCGTGTGACGAGGGGAGAGACAGCAAGAGGGCTGGCAGGACGCGGGCTGTTGTGTGCCCCAGGTTCTAGCGCCCTACGCCCGGAGTCAGCGGCGGCCTCGCGTCATTCTACAGGGACGCAGACAGGAAGGGGTCTCTTTCTTTGCCATAAGGAGACTCAAACCAAGGCATCCCAAAGGAGAGCGAGGAACCGAGGGAGGTATGCCGGTTCCTCCGACAAGGAAGGACGTGAGACAGGCCGCTCACGTCCAGTGGTTTAACGCCCTTTGTAGAGGCAGAGGGGTGCCTCGGAGTCGGCTGAGGCTACGGAGGTGCGGGCGGCTCCAACAACCCACGGAGGGGCTGCCGAAGAAGCAAGTCGCGGGGTGCCGATTGGAGGGGGGAGCGCTGCCTGTGCGTGGCACAGAAGGATGCCCGGTGGTGTCCAGGCAGTGGCTCTGCCCCCGTTTTTCTGTGTGTTGCAGGAACGGACCCTGGATACGCAGTAGGACCCGCTTCGTTGGGGACCTGCCCTCACGGGACATGCCGCTCCACCCAACGGGTCTTCGCTAGCCATGGGGCACTGTGGCAAGTGGCTGGGGCTGCTACCCAGCCGGGATGCCCAAGAGGACTGGAGGAGGGCTAGGGGGACCACGGGTACACAGCATGGAAGCTCAACCCTGTAGGGGCCCGTGGCCACCGCCAGGGGGTGCCCAAATGCCTTGGGAGCCCTGAACCTCAGCACTTCCGGAAGTGCTGGGGAGAAGAGAAGCAGGGACACCCGGAGCGCTTCTGGGTATGCAGCCGGCACATCCGCCACACTGGGGAGTGCCGGTAGAAGATTTCCGGAGCACACCTGGAGCACATCCGGGTGCTTATAAAAGGGGACACCTCCCTCCATTTGATGGCTGGAGTCGGGAGAGAAGGAAGGACAAGGTCTTGGAGGAGGCAAGGAGGTGGCCTGAAGAAGCAAAGAGGCAGTGTGAGGCCTGGACTTTGGGGTGAAGTGGGTTGCGTGCACTTTATTATTGTATGTAAATAGTTGTAAATAAACGTGTGGTGGTGCATTTAACATGTCTGCCTGTCTGTGTCCGGGGCTTAGTCCACAAAACGTAATTTACTTTAAAAATTAATATAAAGACATGCATTTGACACAACCACACCCTTTCAGTTACTGAAAGTGTTCATTTAGCTTGAGACCTTTGTGGCTAACGGGCAAATCCGTTAACTACTGTGCATTACACTTTTTGAAGGTTGCTTTCAAGCTGTGTGTGGTGCTGAAGTTCTGCTTGAAAGGTGAAAAGCTTATGAAACATCTCAAGGGTCTGTCCTCATCATTTAATAATTCTCAACTTTCCAGCCACTGCCAGCACACAACAATGATAGGATTCATAAAACAATGGGTGGTTTAAGCGAAGTGGGGTTTGGGCCACCAAGAAAGAGATTTTCTACCTGAATGGATGCCAGTGATCAGCCTCCCTATGATGACCATTTCAGGTGAGCTGCAGATCCTGCTGAATCCCATCAGAAGCCCTGAAGCAAAGACCAGCAAAGTGGAATTGACCAGGGTCCCTTTCCTGTAAGAACAACGCAGTCAAAATGAGCCATTCATTTTCATTCATTAACTTGGACCACTCAACTCAATCACTCAAGGTTCTGTCAGCATAGAATAAATGTAACAATGTGGGATTTGAAGATCCTTCAGCTTAGTCCTACTGTGGACATACTGCTGCGTGGAGCAGAACACACTGAACTTGAGAGACACCTTAGCTTTCACTTTAATTCAAATCTGCTTTACTCAAGCCCAAAAATTAAACCTCACAGAGTCTCAATGCATCATGCTGTCTAGGACTCCATCATACAGGGTCTTCAGCATGGTTATATGTATGTAAAAATTATATTATATTATATTATTATATCTATATTATATTATATATATATATATATATATATATATATCTCCATATCCTAATAAGGGAGTGGACAGTTTAAACTCTTTTAACATTTTGGAAGACCATTTAAAAAAATATAAAAAAAAAAATGGATCCTCAGGTTGTTGGCCAAGACAGAGAGCTCCTCTAGAATCTAAGGCTAGAAGCACCTTGCTTGTTAATAGGTGGGCATTTCAATTCTCCTATAGTTCCAAGAAACCCTCTCTCAATCCACCCTACGAATGCAAAGGTATTTACCATACCTTCCATAAAACACTGAAGACAACAATAGCAAGTACATCAAAAATGTCTATAAGAATCACTTTTAGGCCTACAGTATTTCAAAAATACCTGCTATTTTATTCATTTCTATGAATTATTCATTTTTATTAATATCAATGACTGTTATTTTCATTATGTCACTACACCACCATTTTGCTTGATATTTTTCTATGGGAGTGTGATGGGCGGCCGTGGCCAAGGCTGCTACCTGGCTGGGACGCCAACAGAGTGGAAGAACCAGGGGCAACGGCATTGGTGAGGCAATACCTCCCCTGGGACACTAGAGGGCAGTCCTCCTGGGCGGCTGTGGCACCACGGATTCCCACAGGGCATGTCGGGAGCTGGAGTTTGGTGAAGCTCTGTTGGGTTCCATGGGGACTGCCAGGAGGAGCTGCATAACCCTACAGAAGATCTCCAGCGCACATGGGAATGATTCCAGGTAATACTGATGAGCCACCTGGAACACTCCCGGGACCTGAATAAGAGGAGCCGCCTCACTTAATTTAATGGCCAGAGTTGGGAGGAAGAGGACAAAGCCTGAGGAAGATTGGAGCCTGATGGACTGGCGACAAGAAAGGACTGTGTGTTGGCATTTTGTGCACTTTAAGCTGTAAATAAACCCGGGTGTTGTGTTGTTATACACAAATATTCTATATATTATATATATATATATATATATATATATATATATATATATACACACACACACACACACACAGTGTGGAAAATGTGAATAAAAAAGGAAAAAAGCAAGTTATAAATTCTCCTCAAATTTTATTTCATTGCAGACAGTATGAACACAAAATAATTCATATTTTTTTTTTGTCAACATCATTTGATTTGTAAATAAATATCCATTCTTGCCATTCAGGCTTGCAACACATTTCAAAAAAGTTGGGACAGTACAGCATTTACCACTTTGTACAGTTCCCCTGTCTTTTAACAACACTTAAAAGATGTTTAGGCATTGAAGAAATCAAGTGACTAAGTGTTGCAGGTGTTAGTTTGTCCCGTTCTTCCTGCAAACAATGTTTTAGGTGCGCAACAGTACGGGGTCTTCGTTGACGCATTTTTCGTTTCAAAATGCGCCAAACATTCTCTATAGGAGACAAATCAGGGCTGCAAGCATGCCAGTCAAGCATCCGCACCCTCTTCTTACGCAGCCATGCCTTTGTTATGCGCGCAGTATGTGGTTTGGAATTGTCTTGCTGAAATAAGCATTGGCATCCCTGGAAAAAACGTCGTCTTGAAGGCAGCATTTGTTCCTCCAAAACTGTGATATACTTCTCAGCATTGATGATGCCATCGCAGAAGTGCAAGTTACCTTTGCCAAAGGCACTGACACAACCCCTTACCATGACAGACCCTGGCTTTTCCACTTGTATCTATCTGGTAACAGTCTGGATGGTCCTTTTCCTCTTTGGTCCGCAGCACACGGCGTCCATTTCTTCCAAAAAAGATGTGAAAAACCGATTCGTCTGACCACTATACACGTTTCCACTGCACAATGGACCATCCCAGATGCCTCCGAGCCCAGAGAAGTCGACGGCGCTTCTGGACACTATTTATGTAGGGCTTCCTTTTGGCACAGTACAGTTTTAGCTGGCATTTCCTAATGTAACTACGTACTGT
>JANRMT010062812.1:1311453-1349295 GCA_026402145.1 Polypterus bichir lapradei | reverse complement strand
TTATGGTTACTCACCAACAATGACACGATGACTTGTCCGATAACAATGAGTTTAATTTTACTGCACAACAAAGGAGAGCGTTACAGCCCTTGTAAAGGAGCCACTTCAGGCGATTGTGTAGCACTGCCGTTGTTCTTCTTCTGGCAGTCTTCAATCCAAATCCCTAAAGCAGATTCCATCCAGACTACTGCCTTATTACATCCACTTGCAACTCGTTTTGCACCCTGATTAAAAGGACGCTGCAGCCGAAGATCTTATATTCCTTTCCTACTTTTTAAATAAAAAGAATCGTAGCCTTCAACAAATCCAAAACGTTTACCTTTTCGGCAATCATTAACATCTTCTTCTTGCGCTTGGGCACGGCACCTGAAGCAGTAGCAGTTTGTTTTGGAGCCATAATGAAGGGCTTGACTATGCACAAAGATAAACACTAAAGAGCACAACTCTTTACACAGCGAAGCACGTTGATGCTGAATGAGCGAGATGAGACTTCCTGGTTAACACTGCATAGCTCCTGCGTGCTCTGATTGGTTAGCTTCTCAGCCATCTGCCAATAGCGTCCCTTGTATGAAATCAACTGGGCAAACCAACTGAGGAAGCATATACAGGAAGTAAAAAGACACATTGTCCGCAGAACCCGCGAAGCAGCGAAAAATCCGCGTTATATATTTAGTTATGCTTTCATATAAAATCCGCGATAGAGTGAAGCCGCGAAAGTCGAAGTGCGATATAGCGAGGGATTAGTGTATATATATATACCCCGATCTACATACTCTCAAATAGATAAGCCACACACCGTGGCGCAATTGTAGAGGCTTCGCCTCTATCGCCTACATCCGAGTTTCGATTCCCGAGAGGGGATGTACTGAGTATGTACGCGCGCTTCTCGGTTCATTTTAACCTCGCATCTCCTTGGTTTGAGACGTATGAAAAAATATGCGGTTAACGCAGAATCATGTTACGTTATTTTTAAAATCTTTCCTTTTCTTAGCACAAGCACAGCTGAGAAGCTTCGATGCATGTACTCCATAACAAAAAATAACGCATTTAATCACACTTTCAATTCCAAGCAAAGGGGAACTTTTGTCAATGCATGATTTCCTGGTACATCGATTACACCGATGCACACATCACAGCTACAAAAATGTTACGAGTCGGAATGAAGCGCATTCCTACGACTGATCAGAGGAAAATTTCATTTCAAAAAACTACCCGAGTGAAGCCTTGATAAAAGCATGGTTTTGTGCACACTGAAAAGCAAGCAAAATTAGATGCATTACAGAAAGCGGACTTTGTGGCTCTTACTGGGGATCATTGGACTTCCGTGACCGTTAGTAATTCTAATTACATCTAATTACAAAATGTTCAATGATCACACTGTTTTAGCTTAATGTACAAAATAATTTTGGCTAAGGTTACTCAGAGTTTAAAGATTAAGTTGGTCAAATTATCTTTTATGTTTCTGACTTAAAAGTACTTAAACTACCACTTTATTTTTAAGTCTGCACAATTTTAACCAGGGATGATATTTTTGTTTCTGTTTTAAATTCAAATGCAGTTTAAAAGCATTTTTTCTTTCAGAAATTAAAAGAGCTTGAGTTTACAATATTCATGTTCATGTCTATTATTTGATTCTGTTGCCCACTAAAACCCTTTTAAATTAAAAAAAAAACACATTTGCGATTTGGGGCAAATTTACGTGTGCGATTACATACGATTAATTATTACACAGCCTCTAATTAATTGGTTTAATTTTTTTAATTGAGTCCCACTCCTAATATATATATGTAGATTTGTATATATGTGTATATACAGTATATATGTAGATATGTATATGTGTATATATGAATATATGTGTGTGTGTATAATAAACTCTGAGTAACCTTAGCGAAAATTATTTTGTACATTAGGCTAAAACAGTGTGATCATTGAACATTTTGTAATTAGATGTTATTAGAATTACTAACGGTCAGAAGTCCAATGATCCCCAGTAAGAGCCACAAAGTCCGCTTTCTGTAATGCATCTAATTTTGCTTGCTTTTCAGTGTCATAAACCTGTTGAATTTTACTTGAAATAGTCTCTCGGCACGGCAGTTGGAAAGTTGGATCACCTGACGCTAGCTGTAGCACATTTTCTAACCCCCTATCTTCCACCACTGTTAGTGGTCTACAGTCCAAAGCAATCCATTTTGCGAGAGAATTTGTAAGTTTCACCGATGTTGACTTACTAATTTTGGTCCTGAAGCCAGTCATTTCATCAGGTTTGGGCTGCTGACACCTTTTGTTGGTACTCGAACTCGTACTGCTAGTGCTAACAGCATGCACAGTTTCTGTGCTCGCTGTAACATGTTTAGCATTTAGATGGTACCGTAAGGTTGAAGTGCTTCGGTGGTATGCAAACTCCTTTTTGCACAGTTTGCACAAAACCACGCTTTTATCAAGGCTTCCGTCGGGTAGTCTTTTGAAATGAAATTTGCCTCCGATCATTCCTAGCAACGCACTTTCTTCCAACTCTTACATTTTTGTAGCTCTGATGTGTGCATCAATGTAGTCGGTGTACCAGGAAATCATGCATTGACAAAAGTTCCCCTTTGCTTGGAATGCAAAGTGTGATTAAATGCGTTATTTTTTTTAACGCGTTATGGAGTACATACATCGAAGCTTTTTAGCTGTGCTTGTGCTAAGAAAAGGAAACATTTTAAAAATAACGTAACATGATTGTCAATGTAATAGTTTTGTGACCGTTATGAGTGTTGCTGTCATCAAAGACTTGATTATCATTATTTCTTTCAATCAGGTTCGTATTTGGAGGATGTGTTGTGTTCAAGTTATATTCCGTGTTTGTCAACCGTTGTAAAGATAACAGGTTTCATTCATCGAAGTGTTCACCACCCAAATGGGTACTCGTGAATGTAAGATGTTCAACAAGTATTAAGTTGTGGATTTGCCTGCGAATATTTAGCAGTAGCGTGTGTATGAACTTAATTTAATCTTTTCCAGTCCTGCCAAGTCAGTTGATGTGGGCCGCTCGGAGTACATGCTTCGAAGCTTCTTAGCTGTGCTCGTGCTATCTCCACGGCTTTATTTAATGTTAGCTAAGACCCGGCACTTAAAAGTTTCTTGCTATAGCAATTTTAACTCCGTTACAAAGTGATCCAAAGTCTCGTTTATACCTTGTGTCTTCTCATTAAACTTTTATCTCGCGAATACCGTTTTCGTCGTAGGCATGACAAACGGCAGCTGGAGTGTGTCTATAAACGTACTTTAAACTTACGATTCAAACTGTGCTTTGTTTCCGCAGTAGCTGCAGTTATGAATATGCTTGTATGCGTCATTCGCTTCATAATCTTTTGCTGCCTTCTCAATTGTGAAATGCGTGTTTTGTTTAGCGCTCTTTGGAGCTCTTCCTTGTTCTCTACGTACTTACGTAGGAGGCGTGATGATGTGTCACGGAACTCCGCCCCCCACGGCCATCGAGCTGAAGTCCATTACAGTATATGGAGAAAAATAGGTTCCAGTTATGACCGTTACGCGTAGAATTTCGAAATGAAACCTGCCCAACTTCTGTAAGTAAGCTGTAAGGAATGAGCCTGCCAAATTTCAGCCTTCTACCTACACGGGAAGTTGGAGAATTAGTGATGAGTGAGTGAGTGAGGGCTTTGCCTTTTATTAGTATAGATCCATGGAAAAACTATGAAGTTGTGAGAAAGTTGAAACGTGAAAAATGTATGTATGTTGTTACCATGTGTGCATAGAGGAAAGCTGACCAAATTCAAGGAAACATCATCCATGACAGTAGGGTGTGAGCACCATCATGTGAAGAACCAGCAGTACCATTTTTTTTTTAATAAAAAATTCATTGTAATGGTTAGCTGTTCCACCAAGACCCCTGCTCAAAAGCTCAAGTGAAAGACTGTGTGGTAAACTAAAAATGTCTTAGTGAGGCCTGTTAAACTAGAAGTCCATTAAACTAAGGAGCAAAGCAACAACAAAATGAACATTCAGTAGCACACAGGTTTTGAGAGAAAGGGCAAACAGCCAAATTGATAACACTGATTAAAGCAATCCAAACTGAAGTATTTGAAGAATCTGGATTCTTCATGAAAGCAGAATGGTGGTGCCTAATCTCAGACAGAGTGTGCACATTCTCTCTGAGTCGATGAGGTTTTTCTCCAGGTACTACAACTGTCTACACCAAGCACCATTAGGTAAGAGGTGTCTGTAAGTAGGCCATGTGTGCCTTGTAATGGACTATCCTGTCCCATTACAACAAGCTGCTAACTTGTATCAAATATGGATGAGGTATGTTTAAGCATGAGCAAAAGAAGAATTGGGGGTCATCAAGACTTCTCCATAATCAGACCGCTCTTGTTGACAGCACATATATCCTTGCATGGTCCAAATATAAACTGACAAAACCAACATCTGTACTTGCGGTTTGTCAGAAACACACAGGGCATAAGCACAAGAGACTGAAGATGGATGGGTATCGCTAAGTGGACATGTTAAGTACTCGCTATAGTGACTGATAATTCATAAATTGTGCTGTTACAAAGTCCATTCTAATATCCAACAGCACTTTACTTGCATTAACACTTATTTTACGAAACTAGAAAATCCCCAATTCATTTCTATAACTCAATGGGAAAGCGACGTTCTCTCATCCTCTTTACGGGGATCTGCTTAGAGACTTTTTCAGAATTTGACAAGAACTCTTTAATGTAATTTGAAAGTAAACATGCAAGGCCTGTGCTGAACTTTGTCATTATATTTTACATTAACATTATATAAAGTATCATTTTGAACAAGGCTAGTTTTCTGCATTGTGGGGTTTAATGACTGCACAGGGCGGCAAAAGTTTTAAGTACGATGTTAGCAGGAGACAGAACCCAGTGGTAGCAACAAGCCAAAGTCAACACCAGGAGGATGTGATTCAAGTAAACAACAGTCAGGATGTGACACAAAATCGTAAATCAACAGATGTAGTGACAGAGGCTAAAAAACAGAATATCTGACATTGCCAAAGCCAAAACACAAGAAAATCAAAGTTGAAGAACAGAAAAATATTCATAACCAGAGAAATCTTTAACAGCAATGACATTAGTATTTTAAGTTTTGAATTAGTCACAAACTGGGACAGTAAAGGAGTGCATGATGCCGACTTAAATACTGTCAAGATAATTACACATATCACACACACAATCAGATGCCTTATCTAGCAACAGCCTGGCGACCCAGCATAAAAATGGCAAACAATGGTGGCGTTGATAATAAAAAACAACATAGAACCTCAGCAAGACATATTCCAAAATGAACATCATCAAAAACACCCTAGGGCAGCATGGTGGCACAGTGGTAGCACAGCTGCCTCACAGTAAGGTGGCCAGGGTTCATGTCAGGGTCCTTCCTCTATAAAGTCTGCATGTTCTTCTTGTGTCTGTGTGGGTTTCCTCCCACAGTTTAAAGACATGCAGGTTAGGTGGACTGGCAATGCTAAACTGGGTCAAGTGTGTGTGTGTTTGCCCTGTGACAGACTGGCATCCTTCAGGCTGTACTCCTGCCTTGCACACTCAAAGCCAAAGAAAAGACTGTAAAATAAATCAATAAATAAATAAACTAATAAAAATAAACACCAAAGTCCAGCTCATTGTTACATGGGATGGTTAAGTAAGGAGTTTCATGGTGTTTCCTCTGGACATACTCTTGAACTTGCTATGTTATTTCAGTTTGATTTAGGTTATGGCTTGCTATTATGATTTGTTTTTTAATGTAAAAAAAATAAAAAATGGCTTATAATTAAAAAAAAAAAAAGTAATTTATTTCCAACCACTTTCACTTGAAATATTTTTCCAAAAAATCAAATAACATTCTCATAGACAATAACATAACAAAGTTCTCCATGATAAACACAAAATGATGGCAGATCAACAAAATGTCCAGAAGACCTTAATAAAGGCTTCTTTTGATATATTAATCCTTGAGGGGAAATTATCTTTTTGCATGACCTTTGGGTGTGAGAATGTGGGGTCAGCCACTGTGCAGAGTCCCTGGAGAAATTTTCAGGGCTTTGCTCAAAGGTCTAATAGAGTAGGATCCCTTCTGGCAGTATAACAGGATTTGAACCAGCAACCTTCAAGATACCAGCGCAGATCCTTAGCCACAGAGCCAACACTCTTCATATCACTTATAAAACATCCCTAGATTCATCTCTGTGCAGTCTGGCATATTGACATGCTGGTAAAATTACCTATTAATATGAAGAATTCACCGTCTCATACTAAACACATCAAGAGAAATGTGTCTCAGTAAAGCCACCTCTGACCACTCCAAAATGAAATCTTGTTAGAAGGTCACATTGCACAAATGAATAAACACTTTACTGATGATTTATAAGTGTTATGAAGACTCAAAGAAATGTTTTTAAGGTCTTGTTAACGAAGAGTGAGTAATCAATGTATTTTTATAGCACCTAAACTAAAATGTTACCATTAAATTAATTGAATAAGATATTCCCATGAATTTAGTAGTAAGTTATGCATCTCTCTCTCTCTCTCACACACACACACACACACACACACACAGTCTCGTTGAAAAAATAGTCAGAATGTCATCAAGAATACCTAAAATGTCCACTACCGTAATGGAAGAAACACGTTCGAAAATGAATGAATGCACATTACTGATTTATTAGAAATCAATTCTCTGTGCTTCTTTATCCAATAAATTCCAGAAAAGCCCACCCAAAGTTAAAAGGACCCTTTCTTTTGACTCAAAGCAGTTCAATTTACATTTCCTTAATATTTTCTGTAAAATTTACAGTCACCTCTAATGTGGAGTTTTGCCTAAATACTTATTTTATTATAATCTTTATTACCTATACGCATTTATTTTGTTCAAAGTGTAAAGAAGAATGGGATTAGTTACTCTGAATAAAAGCTATAAAACAAGACTATAAATGACATTTTTATATAGCACTTTCTCCATGTGACCCAGCTCAGGATGAAGTGGGTTCTGAAAATGGTATGATGTGCTACAAGCACCTTCTTCTGTATAAAATAATTTCTGTTTCTCTTAGTTAATATTTGTTCTTGTGCTAAGGAGACCTCTGGGGGTCTTTTCAGTCCGCTGCTATCGGGCAATTCAATGCTTCCTCCCAATGTCCCAAACTAAATGTGGATACTCTAAGTTAATTTTACAATTTCTGCGCAATACACATTGTTCATTGACTGATTGATTGGTTATATTTGTCCTGTGTGTCAGTACCTTTGTTTTTTATGTTTCTGTTGTTGTTCTAAATTTTCCCTTGGAATTAATAAAGTCTATCTAATCTAATGAAAAGTCAAGCTAAATTACCCCTTTTATTGGCTAACTGAACAGATTACAATATGCAAGCTTTTGAGGCAAATGTCACCCCTTTTTCTGGAAGTTTATAATACAGAAACTGGAGTTCCCTGTGTTTATATGAATGCAAGGACAGAGACAGCTTTAAGGGGGTCATCTTAAATGTAATTAATAGATCTCTCTAGCCTAAGACTCATTTAGTTGCTGAATTTTAGAAGGAGAGGAGAACAATGTATAGTGAAAATCTTTTGATAAGATAACTGTCCAGCAAAGTCTTTTAAACATTTTTTTTGTTTTCTTTACAATGTGGACCTGTAGTCTGGTTGTCTGGATCAGTCAGAGAGATGTAAACAATCCTCATATCTGGTCATGAAACTCTTGTCTCTATTTAAACTATTTTGTAATGTGTTAAATTTTAGCATCAGTTTAACAGCCCATTCCTTTCTCTCTTATTGTGCCTTGAAGTTGCCCATAAGCACTGTGATTTTAAAGTCCTTCTCATCGTGTCCATTGCTGCTGAAATGATTTCCTACAGACACATCTCTGTTACCATTCTTAATGTGGAACCTGTGTAAGTTCATTCTTTGGCAGAGCGTTTGTCCAGTTTCTCCCATATACAGTGCAGTGTTGGAACATTTCATGCACAGAATTAGGTAGACCACATTGGATGATCTGCTGGAAAATGATCCCTTAATGAGATGTTCTTGCTGGCTGTGTGGTATAACTACACAATCTGTATTATAAATGTGAGCACACATTTTACATCTTTCCTATAGACAGAGAGATGACAACAAGGGGGATGCAGTTCTTGTTGTCCTTGTTTTCATATTGCAGAGTGTTCACAATGGATGTTGAGGCACTTTATACAAACTTCCCCCATGATGACGGCATACTGGCATGTGAAAAGTACCTTAAACAACGTGATCTACCCATGGAGTCAGTTATGCAAATGATAAAATCCACTCCGACACACAATTTATTCTAATTTGGACAGGACTACTACTTGCAGTAAATGGGGACTGCAATGGGCTGTCGGTTTGCACCTTACTACGCAAACCTATTTTATGGCAAAACTGGAGGAGGATTTTATGTCAACGTGCATCTTAAAAACAATGTTGTATCTCCATTACATAGATGACATCTTCTTAATGTGAACTGCCACTGAGAAGGCCCTCCTCCATTTTAACAATGAATATAATTCTTCCTACCCCAACATAAAGCTGAAGCTTAACTACTCAAAAACAGAAGTCAACTTCCTTGACACCACCGTTCACCTGAAAAAGACAACACACCCTTGTAACTTAGATTTTTCACAAACCAAAAGACCTACCTGAGATGGGATAGCTTCCACCACAAGCATATAAGGCGCTCCATTATTCTCAAATGTTACAAATGTATTTGCTCAGATCTGACAGACCGGGATAAACAACTTCAAGAGTTTAGACAAGACTTCATTAGACAAGGATATACACTCACCTAAAGGATTATTAGGAACACCTGTTCAATTTCTCATTAATGCAATTATCTAATCAACCAATCACATGGCAGTTGCTTCAATGCATTTAGGGGTGTGGTCCTGGTCAAGACAATCTCCTGAACTCCAAACTGAATGTCAGAATGGGAAAGAAAGGTGATTTAAGCAATTTTGAGCCTGGCATGGTTGTTGGTGCCAGACGGGCCGGTCTGAGTATTTCACAATCTGCTCAGTTACTGGGATTTTCACGCACAACCATTTCTAGGGTTTACAAAGAATGGTGTGAAAAGGGAAAAACATCCAGTATGCGGCAGTCCTGTGGGCGAAAATGCCTTGTTGATGCTAGAGGTCAGAGGAGAATGGGCCAACTGATTCAAGCTGATAGAAGAGCAACTTTGACTGAAATAACCACTCGTTACAACCGAGGTATGCAGCAAAGCATTTGTGAAGCCACAACATGCACAACCTTGAGGCAGATGGGCTACAACAGCAGAAGACCCCACCGGGTACCACTCATCTCCACTACAAATAGGAAAAAGAGGCTACAATTTGCACGAGCTCACCAAAATTGGACAGTTGAAGACTGGAAAAATGTTGCCTGGTCTGATGAGTCTCGATTTCTGTTGAGACATTCAAATGGTAGAGTCAGAATTTGGTGTAAACAGAATGAGAACATGGATCCATCATGCCTTGTTACCACTGTGCAGGCTGGTGGTGGTGTAATGGTGTGGGGGATGTTTTCTTGGCACACTTTAGGCCCCTTAGTGCCAATTGGGCATCGTTTAAATGCCACGGGCTACCTGAGCATTGTTTCTGACCATGTCCATCCCTTCATGACCACCATGTACCCATCCTCTGATGGCTACTTCCAGCAGGATAATGCACCATGTCACAAAGCTCAAATCATTTCAGACTGGTTTCTTGAACATGACAATGAGTTCACTGTACTAAAATGGCCCCCACAGTCACCAGATCTCAACCCAATAGAGCATCTTTGGGATCTGGTGGAACGGGAGCTTCATGTCCTGGATGTGCATCCCACAAATCTCCATCAACTGCAAGATGCTATCCTATCAATATGGGCCAACATTTCTAAAGAATGCTTTCAGCACCTTGTTGAATCAATGCCACGTAGAATTAAGGCAGTTCTGAAGGCGAAAGGGGGTCAAACACCATATTAGTATGGTGTTCCTAATAATCCTTTAGGTGAGTGTACTTCCAAAACAACAGACACTCAAATAAGAAAAGCTACTGCCATACCCAGAGACAATCTTCTGGAATTTAAAAACAAGAACTGCATCCTCCTTTGTTACCTATAACCCACGTCTTGAAGCACTTTGAAAAATTATAAAAGAACTTCTGCCAATACTAAATACAAATGAAACACTGAAAAATGTATTCCCAGAATCTCCCCTCCTGGCATACAGACAACCACCAAACCTGTATCAACCAATTGTCCAAAGCTCCCGGAGTGAACCAACAGAAAAGATGTAAAACGTACGCTTGCATTTATGATCCAGATTGTGTAGTTATAGTATACCACACTGCCGAATAGAACATCTCTTTAAGGGATCATTTTCCTGCAGATAATCCAATGTTGCCTACCTGAGTCTGTGCATAAAATGTCCCAACACTACACTCTCTGTGGGAGAAACTGGGCAAACGCTCCACCAGAGAATGAGCATTAAGCATGACAACAGAGATGTTCCTGTAGGAAATCATTTCAGCAGCAATGGACACTGTGAGGAGGACTTTAAAGTCACAGTGCTTATGGGCAACTTCAAGACACAGCGAGAGGGAAAAGGAGGGGGAAGTTAAACTCATGCTAAAATTTAACACATTACAAAATTAAAATAGAGACAAGAGTTTTATGATGAGATATGAGGATTATTTACATCTTTCTGACTGATCCAGGGAACCTGACTACAGATCCACATTGTATGAAAAACTCATCAAAAACTTCAAAAGACTCTGTTGGACAGTTATCTTATTCAAAGTTTTTGACTATACATTGTTCTCCTCTCCTAAAATTCAGCAGCTAAATATATCTTAGGCTAGAGAGGTCTATTAATGTTTTACATTTAAGATGACCCCCTTTCCAATACTGTCTCTGTCCTAGTGTCTATATAAACACAGGGAACTAAAGTTTTTGTATTGCATCTTGTCTGAAGAAGGGGCCTGAGCTGCCTTGAAAGCTTACATGTTGTAATCTGTTCAGTTAGCAAATAAAGGGTATCATTTTGCTTGACTTTTCATTGTATCCATAATAGCTAACATTGTATAACACCCTACCACTATAATCTAATCTAAAAAAGACACATAATACTGAACTAAACTTAATGCAGATGGGGTCAATTAAAATTACACCATAGGAAAGAATTACTGGAGTTAAACATTTTTAGCCACTCTGCACTTTTGTAAGTACAAAGACCACAATGGCTAAGGCAAATGGGGCCTGTCAATCAATGATAAACTCTTTACTGGACACAGCTAAGCTGGCTCAGATATTTCAAACCCCAACCACAGTGCTATGTCTTCATGCCAGTTTGATTACCTGCCCAGCCGCGTCACAAGCGTCCCCACCAACAGTGAGCCAATGAGTCCTCCGATGGCAAATACAGACACTGTCAGTGAATACATCAGTATGAGGGAGTCCTTGGATGGACTTGTGTTGTTACGTATCACCCACGTGTGGTTGTAGAAGGCTTTAATATACTAAAGAAAGAACGGAGGGGAAGGCATTAGAACGATCGCACAATTTCAACATTTGAATGAATTGCAGTTTTGCAAAGGTGACAAAAATGTACTCTTATGGAGTACATTTCATTTCAAATTATTTTTATTTACACACATATTAGGGGACAGACTCTCTTTTTCAATTCTTCCATACATAAAAATACTGAATTAAAACAAAGATAACAATCAGTGCACAATCCAACCCAAGTCTTAAAGTATTGAGGGTTTATACAAATAAAACAACAAAAATTCAAACAAACTCAAATCAATAAAGTATTCATATTCCATCTTAAACTTTCACCAGGTCCCCTCTGTATCTGCTGAGAAAGTAAAAAAGGAGGATAACTGTGAAGGGCAGTATATAAAATACTTTACAGTTAAAAACCATACACATAACAAAAAATACACATCTCATAAATTAAAGTAGCAAAGAATGAAGTCCAAATGGAGTTTCCTCTTGTACCTCTGCCGGAGAGTTTACAACTGCCAAGTTGTATCCATAGAGCATCGAGGAGCCAAAAGAGGTGATGAGAGCGACTGCCAGGAGCGAAGGAGTGAGGTGCTGTAGGGGGGCAAAAGAAAAATCAAAGAAATGAAAAAGAATATTTTACTCCCTACAATGGCTTTCACAGGAAGTTCATTCACAACGCTCGGTTGCTTGAAGACATGAATTCGACAGAATGGCAGGATACCAGAGTTCAAACCCTTAAAGTGAAATAATATTTGCATCTCTTAAATGACTATATATATATTTTTAAATTTAAACTCTGCATCTGTATTTATTTCACCCTTGTTTCTTTTATAATCCCCAAATTATTTTTTTTTACATATTTTTGGAATTTATTCCCCTAGGGTAATTAGGATCAGAAGTTAGATTAATCTGGGAAAGAAAATTAGATGTAATGCCAACATGACAGTAATCTTAAGAAAACTGCTAAATCTATGGGTAAAGTGGGATGCATGCTACACAGGAAATAAGACATAAGAATAGGAGAAAGAAGGTTGTCACTAGAGAAGATGCTGATTTCTTTGGGAATGCAGACAAAAGAAAGAGACCTCTGTGGACTGAGCAGTAGCAGTAAAAGCTTAGCAGTAGAAGTAAAAGCTTTCTATCAGTTTTCTTAAGCTGGGATTTGGGAGAGCTTATGAGCTGTCCTAACTCACCAGGTGCTGCTAGACAATGACATTCAGGGGGAAATGCGAAATACTTTGGAAATGCTGGACAACCACAAACATGTAAAAAATATATTGACTTGACAGAGATGGAATAATATTCATAACATTATTATATCCTTCTATAATAATATTCTTGTATGTTACATAATCGACTTGTCTATGCAGAGGAGCCATGCACTACAAGCTGAAATTAAAGAGTTAGTAATGTTTTGCTTTTTGGCCACAGAGAAAATGCAGCTTTGCAATAGTGAGGACTTAAGTATGTCACAACCAAGTATTTCTCGAATTTCACATGCATGCATCACACATAAAGATCGTTGCTCCCACAAGGCAGAAGTAGTCTCCCAGGGCACTGAATAAATAGAGCTTCGCAGAACATAATGGGGGAACACGTAGAGGGCCACGGCATGCCACAGTGGAAGACACTCAGGAGCACTAGAAGAATGAATGCACATTCAGTAACAGTACAAGAGTAGTCATGGCAAGTAACTTTAAGTTACTTTACAAAGTGTTTCCCATATGCCATAAGAGCGGGGAGGCGATTTTTCTAGAAGTACAGCTGCGGATCAGATCAGGTCAGGTTAGGTCAGGGAGCATGCACTGGTACAGAGTGTTGCCGCACCCACCACACGATGAAACAGCTCGGGATCCTGGTTAGCAAACCCCCCCCCACCACAAGCAGATATGTGGTCCAGTCCCATCCTCCACAAATGACCATCTATCTGCCACAGCCAGGTATTACATTACATGGAAGTCCTCTTGACCTGGTCCAGCCACTCAAGATCCTGCAAGCCAAACCACTCTCAGGGAATCGTGCCACATGGCCACAGTGCCATAACTGACGGTCCCTCACAATGCAAGTAATGGGGCTCATTCGGACTCTATGAGCCACCGCTGAACAGACACAATGTCAAACCAGCGGTACCCAAGGATTCTCCACTGTGGATCATTCATTTTTAAACAAACATGCCCGTTATCAATCTTAACTTTCATTCAGTGTCTGTGTCTCTGTCTTTCTATCTTCATGCGTGTTATTATTATTATTTAATAGGTTGCAAAGTGACAACAATTATGTGCAGCGTAGTGTCTTATTATGTTTTCCTTCTTCTACTTTGAAGATTATTAACAATAATTATCATCATCATCATCTTTGTGGTGCAGCCTCAGAGTTATGATCAAAATGTCATCATGAGGGTTACTTTGCAGCAAGAGTGGCCATAAAATCGTGACGTCATTCATTTTCAGACATTGTCCCTACTCTTCTTTGGGACTGGTACTGGGACTGTGACAGTTTGTAACTACTTTTCATGTTCTACTCTGAGGGAGGTCTAGTTTTTAATCATAGTGTGACTTGCAGTGCAATTCCTGGAAGAAACTCTGAGACACTGGATAGGAGAATATGGGCCCAGGTGTGAAGACAACAGTTTGGTCTGCTTGGGCCAAAATACTAAGTCTATTTACTAATCGGTAAAGCTGTAGATATGGGGAGCTATAAAGCACCCGTATTAAAGTACAGGATTCATTCACAGTGTCATAAACTGGGGCCTTCCAACATGGTAATCTTTAAGGCAGAAGAAATTTACCTACAGTGATCTAACACCTTTAATTTTTTTAAAATTATATCTTAAATACACCATGGCCTTCCCTCAGCCGATCCTCTTGATATCATACCGTATGTAGCATGTGAGTAAAAGCTGGGAGCCTACTGAAGCCACCACTGAATCCCATCCTCCGGCCTTGATGCTAAATGCCAGGCTTGTGCATGTTATTTAAATTGAAACAAGCAGCTAAATGTACGTTTTTCCACCACTCTGCTCACAGGGAGACAAGCTTATCTTCGGGCACTGAGCATTCAAGTAAATAGTTGGACACTGCTCCTCATTTAGATGCCGGCACACGTGAGACTCCATTGCAAATTAATTTTTGCCTTCCCATATGCATTCTCGGGGTCTTATGACCTGCCCGCTGCTCTTTAAGTGGCTTGCTTTAGAATCACAATTTAGCACAGGATCATGCAAGCATAATCTTCACAATCCATCGGCTTCGACTGAAAGGCCAGGCTTCCTGTGACATTTTGGGTTACAAGAGGACCATCTTGTACTTCTGAATGAGAAAGGTCGTGGGAAGAACGTGATCATCGGATAAGGCGGCTGCCTGCAAGCATCTGAGAACATGTGGAAGAGACCTTCACATTCACACCATCGGCAATCAGTACTGGTTTAATAGCCATTATCCTGGTTTATCCAGGTTAGCCCAAACACCCCACCCCCCAACCCCATCTTTTTTTTAATTTTGTGTCATCAGACACCACCTCCAAGAATGACTTCTATGGACTCATCCACACCACCTTCATCTTTGTGCAGTGCACCTTCTCGCCCAGTCTTCTTCTCCCTTTCACTCCACACATTTCCCCGCAGCACCAAGGGTTCCACTTCTGGACCTCTTTCGAGTTGTAAAAAGCAACTTAAAGGAGGTTTGCCTCAGGAGAGCATCCAGCCTTAAACATTTTTGCTCCAATAACCCTTTGATAGGATAGAAAATAAGGAGTTACAAAGAACAGCCTAAAGTACCCTGTATATAACAATAATAATTATAATCCAGTTGTATAGCAGAGTTTCCACCTGGCCAAAGACGGCAACCTGACCAGCAACACTGGGATGTTTGTGTGACCCTCGGGCTGACCTGCCAACTGATGGTCTGTGGACCCCAATTTTGATTAATCTGGTAAGGAACCCAGCAAAACAAAACATGACAATCAATTTTAATAACTTTCAAAATTAACATCACCATATCTTATACTTTACTCTCCTGCTTGCTTTATATAGTGCCTTGTAATGTATAACCACCCTACATCCATTTCCTGAATCCCTTTTTTTCTGAACAGCATGTCACTAAAACACAGCTAAATCAAAGCAAATTCTAGTCTTTAGTCTAATTTCTAATGTCAACTGTCTGACTTTTTGATGGAGTTCAAGTTCAAATGGAGGAGGATTCATAATTTTACAAAATTTTGTACAAGAAATTGAAGACTAAACCTTTGGTACCTAGTCGTCAGGCGCAAAATAAAACAATACAAGTCTCTTGAACCTGCTTAAGCCAATTATCTCTTACAGGGGTGGGCACACCAAGTGCTCATTCTGACCTCTCGGGCACTGTCCAGTGGTCTTATCTTTAGGTGGTGTTGTGTGCAGTTATATCAAGATATCAGTGCATTGTAGTGTTGTCTTATTTATTTTTAATCCTGATTAGCAACCTCATTATTTGCTGAGAGACGTGTCTTGTAATGTCCACAGAGCTGCACAGTGGAGCAGTGGTTAGTGCTGCTGCATCACCATTCCACTAGTATGTATTAACATATCCTTCCATTCCCTGTACCCGTGTGGACTTTGCATGCTCTCTCTGTGTCTTTGTAGGTTTTTACTGTTGTCCCCAAAGAGGAATCTCGCCGGGTCTCACTAATCTCCATTTCATGTCCTCATACAGTAAGTAGAGGTTGGCTATGAACATGGGGTCTCCAAGTCAGTAAGCCATAGCTTGTCCAGTGGAGCAATGGGAAAGCTTCACTCCAACCAACTGTGGCTGGAAGGGTATCACATCTCAGAGTGACTGGCACACTTATCTATTAGCCTGCTGGGTGTAGAATCTACCTGGCGGAGGAGCACATGTAGGAAGGGGGCAGCCAAGTGGAGTGACCGAAGGAGCCAGTTACTGTGTGACATGACGCCCTCCCACCTGCAGTGTACAAGTCACAAACCTGCTTGTTGAACTGTTCGGGACGAAGTTCAGTTGGCTAAACTCCAGTTTACTGACCTCAAGTTTTCCAGTTTGTTGTCAGCCTCCCCATGTGAGGAGAAGATATGGTGAAGGATGGACAGCAAGTGATCCCATCGCAAGTGTGCTGTCCAGGTTCCTCCCCATCCCAAAGGTTAACTGTGAATGTCTGTGGATGTTTGAATTCATAGTCAATGAGTGAACCTTATCACCGGATGACTAAGCCTGGTGCTGAAAAAGCACCTTGCCAGATTTCTTTCTATCCCTTACTGTACACCAACTCAAGATTTGATGGCACAAGGCTATGATTTCATGTCTGTAGCTCAGAACTGAGGTAGTTACGCAAAGACTGTAATCCATTACAACTAACTAATCACTTCTCCCAAACCGTAATGCGTCATAGAAGAAAAAAACAGAAAACTAACGACTCTACTTTTTACTGTACTGTCTATAAATCCAAAGTAACACACAAATCTCCTTTCAGCATTTTAATAAGGAGGACATTATACCAGTCACAGTGAACGGTAAGTAAAAAACATGACTTACATTAGCACTGTGTCATTTCAAAACACATGAAACACCAAAGAGAGCCCTTTAGTTCACTAAAAGAATTCAAAACAAACAAAATCTTACCACATAGATGCAGCCCCTCAAACACTTGCAAACGAGTTAGGCCAGCTACCTGCAGTGTTTTTTGTTCTATCAGAGTGGAGTGCAGCATTTGACACCATAGACCATAAAGGTCATCTAGGCCAATTGGTGGGTCTCTCTGGCAGTGTCTTAAATTTTGTTTCAGTCTTATTTGACAGATTGAAGATAGATCCATGATGTTGTATGTGTATCACAAAGATCTATTCTAGGCATGCTTTTATTTTCAATCTACTTGCACCCATTAGGCCAGATTATCTCAAAACACAAGGCGAAGTACCACAGCTATGCAGATGAAACATAGCTTTACTTCTGTAGCGCCTAATGACCCTGATGCTCTAGACTCTTTGATGTGATGTCTTTCTTATATTTCCGAGTGGATGATTGAGAATTTCCTCAAGCTAAATAAGGAAAAAAACGGAAACATTAGTCATATTCTTAGTTATAAAAATGGAAACAGTGAAAGTATTAGCAATAAACTAAATCTTTTACAACTAAAAGTCGAGGTGGAAGTAAAAAATTTAGGTGTAATCCTGGACTCTGATCAATACTTTAAATTGCATATTTACCAGCGTACTAGGACTGCATTGACAAAAACACTTGTATAAAAATAGTCATGCTTATCTGCCAGAACCATTCAAGATGTCATCAGCTGAGCATTTCTTGGTTTTAAGGGCAAAGCAGAGACAAAACAACGACTGAGGCACAGTTACATTATTTAATCAACTGGAGGACACAAAAGAAAAAGAGCTACATACAGACTTGGAAAATGGATTGGCCTCTGGAAGTACACAAACGTGCATGAAAGAGGAGGACTGGGCCCAGTCATTGTGTAGCAACTCCAGAGCGCAGCCCACCAAGCCAGAGAGCTGCACCATACATTTAACTTGGAAAGAAATTATGCAAAGGAAACAAAAGTAGTCATTCAGCTGAGCAAATAAACACTGGTTTGTGGCACTCAAACCTCAATTTCACACATTAACAACTGCCTTGAGGGGTCTCTGGCATTAGAGATATCTTTTAGTGATAGATGCATCTAAATGTCTGATAATCCATACATTTAGTAGCATTTATTAATACACTTACAACTGGCAAGCGTTGTTGGGCTGAATAATGAAAAATGAACCAAACATTTTGAACATATAAGTGTTATGCAAGAGAAACATGTAAATATCAAAAAGTCATCAAAAATACAGTAGGACAGGCATGTCTGATGTCCACTGCTGTACTGATACAGATTTAATACACGTCTTTTGCGTGACATGTTTTGAAAGGGCCACCAATGTACAGCCCGATGTTGTAGTCAGGACAATAGAAGTGTGTTTCTTGGCACGATTTTCTTATGTATTTCCTTAGCTTACGCATTACAGGGTAAAATGTCAGTGTCTGCTCTACACAGGCAAAGCAAACTGTTGTGTTACTGAAGGCTACCATAGCGCAAGGCTTGGCGACTTCCACATTTACCATGAGGTGAACATTGACAGTTACTGCATTGTGAAATGTGCTTTGGGGCTAATGTCTTCCTTTAGCTGGACATTG
The DNA here is from genome assembly GCA_026402145.1 of Polypterus bichir lapradei. Taxonomy (NCBI): domain Eukaryota; kingdom Metazoa; phylum Chordata; class Cladistia; order Polypteriformes; family Polypteridae; genus Polypterus; species Polypterus bichir. The sequence continues at coordinate 1,330,610 of JANRMT010062812.1, read as the reverse complement.
ACTTTTTCCACCATGTGCTTTGTTTCCGCAGTACCTGCACTTATGAATATGCTTGTATGCGTCACACGCTTCATATTCTTTTGCTGCCTTCTCAATTGTGTAATGCGTTTCTTATTTAGCGGTCTTTGGAGCTCTTGCTTTTTGTGCGCGTACTGCGTTCACAGTCAGCTCACGTGAGCCGCTTGGAGTACATGCATCGAAGGTTCTCAGCTATGGTTGTGCTATCTCCTGTGATCTTGCGATGTCCACGGCTTTATTTAATGTTAGCTCATACCCGGCACTTAAAAGTTTCTGTCACACTTTCTCCGAGTTTGTGCCAAACGCTATTCTATCCCTGACCATCTCATCTTCGTTTGCATAAGCACAGTCCTTCACCAGCAATTTTAACTCCGTTACAAAGTGATCAAAAGTCTCGTTTATACCCTGCGTCCTCTCATTAAACTTGTATCTCGCGAATATCGTATTCGTCTTCGACATGAAACACCAGCACGTCTATGAACTTAATTTAAACTTAAGGTTTACACCGTGCTTTGTTTCCGCAGCAGCTGCACTTATGAATATGCTTGTATGCGTCACTCACTTCATATTCTTTTGCTGCCTTCTCAATTGTGTAATGCTGACGGACGGCCTTATATGGGCAGGCACTCAATTACGTGGGAGGCGTGACGATGAGGGACGCAACTCCGCCTCACACGGCGACCGAGCTGCAGGCTATGGCCGTATATATGTACGTAAGCAGGTTCCAGTTATGACCGTTACACGTAGAATTTCGAAATGAAACCTGCCTAACTTTTGTAAGTAAGCTGTAAGGAATGAGCCTGCCAAATTTCAGCCTTCTACCTACACGGGAAGTTGGAGAATTAGTGATGAGTCAGTGAGTGAGTGAGTGAGGGCTTTGCCTTTTATTAGTATAGATACACTAATAATGGCAATTATTAAATAAAATAATAATAAATTATTATTATTAAATAATTCCTCCCACATAAGTAACATTTCTCGGACTGCCTTCTTCCTCTCCGAAACATTTCTAGACGTTCTTACACAGCACAGTACTGAAGTATTGGTTAACGTCCGAGTCACCTCACGTATAGATTACTGTAATGCTATTCTATCTGGTATCCCACAAAAACTTATCCATCGCTTACAACTTCTTCAAAATTCTGCTGCCAGGATAATAACCTGCTGTTCTAAATCCACTGAACATATTACACCTATTCTCTCTCAACTTCACTGGCTCCCTGTTAACTACAGAATACAATACTAAATACCGTTCTTAACATTTAAGGCTCTCCACAACCTCACTGATCTCCTACAGACTGACACTCGTGTCGCTCCCTCTGATCCTCATCTGCAGCTCTACTTTCTGTAGCACACATCAGCCTCAGTGCTATGGAAGCTCGAGTGTCTCTCATGGTGATCCTCAACTGGGGATTACTCTTCCCTCTCGGTATACGTCACCTTGATTCAATAACACATTTTAAAACTGCCCTCAAAACTTATCTTTTCAAACTGGCATACAAATTGTAAATTTTGCACTGTTACTGCCAGTTATCTTTGTTTGATAATTATTGCTTTTGATATATCATTCTCTTGTTTTAATTTTACTAAAGTTGTTTAATTTTATTGTAAGGTGAACTTGAGTGCTAAGATTATAAAACGGGAGTTTCTAATGGCCAAATATAACCAAAACAATTGTTCAGCCTTACCTATGAAATGTAATCCCCCAGGATCTGGTTTGGGGCGTACAGCGGTTTGTACAATCCCAAGCAGCACATTATCCATTACTTCACTCCACAGCAGTATCACTCGCAGTATGGCGGCAATGTTGACGTACGATGCTGCTGGTCATGCGGCATCTAGTAATTCTATGTCTATGATGGAAAAGACTCCTAGGCGCACACATGGCTGAAATGAAAGGTCATGCTGTCAGGCTAGATATAGGGCGGTGATGTGACATCAATGGGGTCACGAGAGAGGAGCGGGGAACGCGGTAGTCTGAAGGAGGAATAGGAATCGAGAAAAGCGGCGTGGGGGTGTATGAGAGGCCGCAGGCAGCGTGGGGAAGGGTTTGGAAGAGGACGAATAGGAATCGAGAAATGCCATCTGGGCTGCGTGTGGGCGGGACCGGGTTTGAAGAGGAAGCAGGGCGATCCAGAAGAGAAATATAGCACAAATAAATACACCTAAATAAATAGTAACATACAAGTTTATAAAGCTAAAGATAGATTTTCAGGCAGGATTTAAAAGTGTCCAAAGGTGGTGCTGACCCACAGCTTAGGAACAGCAACTACAAAAGCACCAATCCATCCATGCATCCATTATCCAACCCACTATATCCTAACTACAGGGTCATGGGGGTCTGCTGGAGCCAATCACAGCCAACACATGGAGCAAGGCAGGAAACAAACCCTGAGTAGGGCACACACACACACGGGACAATTTAGAATCACCCTCTAAGTTTAAGTCTAGAACTCAGAACAACCAATAACTTCTGGACAGAGGACCTAAGTGATCACGAGGGAGAGTGAGGGTGTAAGAGGTCAGTAAGATAAGAGGGGGCCAAACCATTCATAGACTTAAAAACAAACAGTAAAATGTCAGACTCAGCCCTGTAATGAACAGGAAGCCAGTGGAGAGAAGCTAAGACTGGTGTGATGTGATTCTGTTTCTGTGTGTCTGTTAGGAGCCTGGCAGCAACATTCTGGACATTCTGACTGATTATCGCCAATGTATAATGAGTTACAACAGTCAAGATAAACAGAGATAAACACATGAATTGGTGCTTCAAAATCAAGTACAGAGAGGGCCTGACCTTAGCTAATACCCTGAACTATCTATGAAGTGGAGTTACAATTTTAAATTCCACCCAAATGAGCGAGTCAGACACGTGAATAATAAAGAACAGAACAGACTGAGACGCCAACAGTTCTGATGTAGTAAAAGACATCGATAATGCGATCAGTTCAAATTACAGAAAATGGCAAAGTGCAAAATAAATCAAAGATGTTAGGCCTACAGGCAAAATATAAAATAAATGCAAATCTTAACACATAAGAAACCAATAGAAGTAAAGACTAAATGGTGTGAATATCTTACTTTTTTATAATTATGTAGAAAAATGTTTTCTAGTTAAGATAAATCTATATAAAAGGTTCTTTTCTAGAAGCTTCCTCTATGGCCGCACCTTTATCTGTATATTACAGTATGTACACATATACACTCACATAAAAGCATGTCTGCCAACATAGTACACACACTTTATGGGCAAAGTGGGTACACACTTGTACCAGACCATCTACCCAATGCACATCACATGAACCCTCATCACCATCACTTTATCACAATCGATCCTGCTTGGCCACATCCAGCGAGAAGCGGCCAACAGCCCTCTGCACCAAAGTATCAGCGTGACCATTGGCTGCTGGCTTTTATTCAGCAGATCTAAAGTCAGGTCAGAGGTAACTTTTCCCCTTAAACCCCCCGTTGTTCCTCTCTCTGCCTCAATATTTCTGAGCTCAGAAGGTGGGTTTAAACCTGGCACCATAACAATTTTGCTCCAGCCACTTTCTTTAAAGGGCGGCTCTCCGACACCATGAGCAGAGCTGTTCACTCCATTGTCTTCTCCTTGATGTTTATCTACATATTAACAGATGCTGGTGTAGATCTTTAAAAATGCACCTACATCTTAAATACACCCACACGTGGCGCTATATTCCATATCTTATAACTCCTTGATTAAGCTAAAACTAGATTCAGATATTGATGGGGAAAAAAGAGGGGATGTGATGGCTGAGCAGATTGGTGCAGCTGCCTGGGATCGGGATACACTTGTGTGTACTGAAAGTATTAGGCGAGAGACCAAATGGGGGGGTGGGGGGGTGACAAAAGTGTACCCCAAAATTATCCTTTACACACTACTTTTAGTTGTGCTCATCCAGTTTACAAATTCAAAGAATTCCAACTAAAACTACAGCCACTGCTGACCTTCCATAAGATCCGAGACCCCAGTGGTGGTCAGTCTCCTCCGCGGTCTGCTGTAGCATCCTCAGGTTTTCAGGGTTGCTTCATCAAAAGCCAATTGTCGGGATGTGAGATCTGTGATGCTTGTAGGATTCTGTTGCCGCCACTCTGAATTTGTCCCTATAGATGGGCTCCATGCTCCGACTGGCGTTCCTGTTAGTCCATTCGGTTTTTCCTTTCACGGTGCCCAGCCATGTGATTATTCCTCCTTTAAAGTGTTCATCTAAATGGTTTATTAGCATTCACAATCACAGGATTGTGTTTCCTCACCTATATTTTAAATGGGCCATCCGTCCATCTATTGGTAAAATGGTTTGATCGGGGTCAGGGGTGAGAGGGCTGGAGTCAATCCAGGCAACATCCAACACAAGACAGAAGGTGACCTTGGACGTGGCATCATTCATGCCTAGAATGGCCCGGTTCGGAAACCCTTACTAAACTGGCACTAACTTTCGGCATATGGGACAAAAACAAATGGTCCTCTATTTCCCCTGAAAATTAAATTAGGACATCAAGTGTGACGATGTGTGGGTGGTAAAGAATCTTATGAGATAAGGCTTTGATGTGGCTTGTCATTAACTTGAAAACTTGATGAGAATCAGTACAGCCATGCCATCACGAAAAACAAGACAGCATACACAAAAAATCCTCAAAAAGGACTCTCACATGAATAATAAGTAAATTAAGCCATGTCGAAGTTGTGACTGGCTAAAGAAGCCCACATTTGTTTGTTCCTAAAGAAGTTCCTAGAAGATCAAACACACTTGCTTCCTATCAAAAAAACCCAAAACCATACTTTTATTCTTGTTTATTAAATTTTAATTAAATTAAAAGGAAATAATCCATACAATCAAACAACAAAACCAAACCTCAAAACCAAATTTTCTTTTCTTGCTTAATAGTTTTATATGACATATCTGTCCACTTTGGTAAATTTTTAAAAACCACTAATCTGCAAATACTGATTAGGAAAAGTCATCCACTGGATTTAAAAACTTCAGACACTCCTATCATGGGTTCTCTTTATTACGGGGTCGGTTGGAATGAAATTCTTCGCAGCGAATTTGCTCAGCTGAGCCCAGGTGGTGAAGGTCTCAAGCCGTTGGGGACGTCCGCATTTACACAGCAGGAATGCAATATATAGTAACAATCGTCTATTTCAGTGGGCAGCTCTGGGTGCATACACGAATATCCATGCCCTACTCTGTACGTAGAGACCATTTGTGCAAACGTCCCCAGAAAAACAAGATTACCGAAAGAGTCGCTGAGGCCAGGCGGGTACGAGCGTCATGTGCGGCCGCTGCCTGCCACTTTAACGAGAGTTCAAGTCGGCTCAGAAGACGCACCTTCTAGGGTCAAGGAACCCGCACACATTTCAATACACAACGCTCGCACAACTTAAGACTGAAACACAACTCAAACTTTTCATAATCTTCCCGAACTCTCCCGACCGCTGAAGGTTTAATTTAATTTTAAATAATAAGCTCAACATACTCTGAGCACACTAGCAAAGTTTTAACGAAGTTTACGAAAGCTTTTACTTACCCCTTTGAGTTTTCCGTCGGGGTATAATAACCGTTCTTCTGCCATTTCAAACTAGTCACCTTAATAAATACAATGAAGTTATACACGACCAGGGAAAAAAATTGTAAAGTTGTGTGAATGAAATCAAAGGCACGGACATAATGTTACGCGACGATGCGCGGGGGCTGAACCGCGTCGCGGAGCCACCCAATCCCCTGCTCAAAGCCTATAGAAATGCTCCAATCACAGTCACGCGCTCGCCCGGTGTCCCCGCCTCTCCACCAGCGGTCTTTCAGTAGCAAGTCCATTGTAAGTCGACCGTCTGTCTTAGTTAACTGAGTTGAGGGCGGAATGAAATCACATGATGCCAAGCAGCGTGATTTTAGAAAGGGAGGCCGGGAATCAATTTGTCGACTTATATTTTCAAAGCGTCCTGGCTTCTGGAATTTGCTGGAAGAGCTTAATTCCGAGTGTGCCGGCGTTGCGAAAGGACTCGAGGCAACTGGCGCGGCTGAAATAGGACTGGCCGAAGAAGACTGAATTCAGTTAAGGTTTCATTGAAAACATATCTTTCGTATTTATGAAACGTTTACATTAATAGTGTAGTAAAATGCTTTGTAATATTCAACAGCATAAGATGCGCTATAAAAACAGACCGACAGCCGAGTGTACTGACCATTCTAAAAGTCCCGCCCAAGCTGACAGACTGGAGTGGCACATCCTCATTGAGAACCTCGGGGCGCCGTTTATTGTATAAAAAACAAAAACAGGAATTGAGTAGAATATTATTACATAGCTGAGACCTTTATCCAAGACAACTTACAACAATTAAATACAGTTAACTGCTTAACTTTTCCAGTTTCCAGGTGAAGTGACTTCCTGATGATCGCATAGTGTCAGTAGCAGCACTTGAACCCAAACTCGGGGTTTGAAGGTTAAAGCGTTAACCACCACTCCTAACTGCATGCCTATTAAAGAAATCTGGAAGAATTTTTAAGATTCTACTCTTGCATCTGGATGTTTTGGATGGGGAGTTTACGCATTCTCTCCATTTTTGTGTGGGTGTTCCTCCCGTGTTTTAAGGCATGCAGGTTGGGTTAATTTGTAGTTCTAGTTTGGCCGTGTGATTGGGCTCCTTACTGGACTTTCATCCTGCCCAATTCTGTTCCCAATCTTGCACCAGTGCTGTTTGGGTAGGCTCTGGACCTCCAAGACCCAGAACTGGATTATTCAGGTTTGAAGATGGTATAGGGCAGTATACTGAGGTTTGGTGGGTGTGTGTCAGTGTGCGATGCACTTGTGCCTTGTCCAGTTGATTGTTCCTGCCTTGCGCACTGTGCTTGGTGGTATATTTGGGATTAAATGTGTTTAGAAGGCGGTATAGAAATCAAATCGAATTCATTGAAATGCTGGCAATCATACTGAAGTACGTACAGACATGTACATTACATGGCAAATATGCTGATAGTAAAGGCAACATGACATTTTCTGGAATGAGATGACCCCAGCTGTAGCTTGTGTACTTTCACAAAACATTTGTTTGGCTTAGACACTCTGACCGTCAATGCAGCTTGTCAAATACACAAAAGATCATGAACTGTGCTTTACTTTCTCCCAGTGGGGTGCAGATGGAATACAATCTGAGGTCTTAGGTTACAGCAAGACAGGCCATTTTTCTGAATATCTCAAACTTCACCAGAACAAGTAAGAGTGCCACTGGAATAGAGTGGGTAGCCCTGTCATGTGCCATCATTGCCAGATGTTATGGATTTAGCTGCTCCACCCTGTCCAGAATTCAGGACAGTTAACCATCTAAGATCCAGTTTCCCTTAGGTGAACACTCCAGAGCAGGAGTGACACAATCGATCTTACAGATTGTGAACACATACTGCTGCTGTACCTGCCGGCACTCACTTTGACCACAGTGAGTGGACAGCTGGGGACAGGCTTCATGCTGCTGGCCTTAGATGAAGATATTAGTATACATTGTACTGCGACAGGGAGGTCGACACAAACACTCTGGGAAATAGTTGGGATACCAACTGAGTAAACCAAAAAGATGGCTGTTCAAATAACAAAAGGAAATAACTGGCTTTTTGCCATAGAAATCTGTGGATGTCGGAGCTGTTACCTTCTTGCTCATCAGGGAGATGCCATCTTCTGGGAATAGCTCCTTTTTATAACTATGGAACCAGAAGCTGTCTCAGGGCTTTGTTGGGCATGGCTAGGCCTCCCCTTGTGCAACATAGAGAAAGGAGAAGATACCGTTAGATCCAGCATCCCCTCTCGTCCTGGGATGGTACTGCTTACTTTCTCAGAGCCCAGAAAGTGGTCCCCAGGTGCACATGTGTGACTTTTTATTTATATAGAAGCCAGAATCAAATACCAATAAGAAAATAAACAATATGGTTACATTCTCCAAGGGTTAAAGATCTAAGACTGGAGAAGAATATTCATCGCGCAGAAAAGTTTTCATTTTCATTTTTGTAGTACTATGGTGTTATACTGTGTTAGCCATTATGGATATAGTGAGAGGTCAAGCAAAATGACATCTTTTATTGGATAACTATAAAGATTTTGTAATCTTTTTAGTTAACCAATAAAATGTGTCATTTTGCTTGACTTCTGACTACATTTTAATTTTAAAAGAGGCAGGAAGTTTCAGATGTGGGGTTGATGACATTGAATGATCTGTCACACCAGGAAGAATGTTTGGCCTGCTGGCCCATTAGGAGCTCAGCACAAGAGGACCTAAGAGCATGTGGAGGAGTGTATCTGTGGAACTGTAGATCACACAAAACATTAAAAGTAATGAGTGCCAGTTTATATTTGGATTGTGAAGAAACAGACAGCCAGTGCAAGTGGTAAATAACCAGAGCATTGAGCTGTGTTTGCTTGGCGTGTGTGAGGAGTCCAGCAGCTTCTTCTTGTGGTTCCCTCAGATGGACACATCAGCCTCCCAGATGAATATTGCTGTACGTTGTAGGCCATCTAGGCTCTATCACTGGTGTCTCCTCCATCCAGATCTAGCATCTCATGGTCTTGTACAGATCGCAGTCTCACGGTAGATGCTTTGTTATCTGGCTGCCTGTTTTGCATGGGCACTGGTCTGACTGACCAGTCCGGAACAGGGTATAGACGTGGTGGTTTGGGCGATTGTGGCCTCTCTGAACTCTGAAGATAGCCACCTGCTCAGGTCTTGTAAGAACTTGGTATGGGCCATTCTTATTATAGCTTGGGTGCTGATGAAACCACTTGGTTTATTTATTGGCCATGGTTCTGGTCAGCGTCACGGTAAGTTGTAGACCTGTCTTCCTGCTGGAAGTATATCACTTCAGGATGGCTGCGTGGACTCAGCATGGAGAAATAAAAGCACTAGACAAGGGCATTCATCCGTTTGTTCCTAGAAGACTGTAGGGTCTTGAGGATAGACGGGGTGTCTGTAAAGAATATGACATTGCTCGAGGTGTCAGGGCTGTTTTCTGCCTGGCCTGCACCAGTCTGAATAGCCAGTGCTTCAGCCTTGAAACTGGTGGAATAAAGGCTGGTAGTGTGGGAAAGACTTCCTTCTCTGCTTCCTGGGTTCCAGAGGAGGATTCTGGCACCACAGGTCTTCGCTGTCTGTTCAGCTGAGCCGTTGGTATAGAAGTGACATCAGTCCATTTGAGTGCAGGGTAGTTGTTCTGGTGTATTCCATGGCAAAGATCCTCATCTCCAAGCTGCGGTGGGAACCTTCCTTGCCAATGCCAGGGATGATGCAGTAAGTTATGAATGTATTAGCGTTGCTCCATGTGGTGTTCTCAAGTTACTGAAGGATTTCCCAGGGGTCATGGTACCTGCATTTGAGGAGGCTAATCTGATGAATGATGCTTCTCCTTTTCTTTCATTCTTTTGTTAGTCTGAATTTGGTGGCTGGAGATGTCTGGGTGCTTGCAGCTTGGTATCTTCTTGAAGTTGTGACATTGATTGTCATGAAACCAAGATGGACTAGTGCAACATGGACAGAAACAAGCAAGACTGGTGCAACAAGCTTAGAGTTTTTATTCCACAGCCAAATAAGGCAATGTGCAAATAGTGCAGGGCAGAGTTTTCTCAATATATGACTAAATAATTCAAGATAAAACCAGTCATTGTGGAAGTTAAAATTCATAAATAAAGCCATTCCTAAAGTAGGTTAAAATTAAAACAGTCTGGATCAACTACTTTTTCTTCCCTCCTCTGGATATCAAGCCCTAGTTTGTCCCTCACTTAAACCCGTCTCCTCTGCTCCTCTACCCACCATCATTACTTCATTTGGGATTAACCACAAGTGTGATTCAAACTCAGAATTCTATGTAAATATGCCTTATCTCCAAGTCAGATTCGGGGTGATGTTTAATGATCCGCTTTTACAGTTGGAAGCCTAAATAACTCTCAGGACAGTATTCTGTTGTCATCTAGTGGATGGAATAGCATTGTAATGCAAAAAAGTCATAAATATTTCAATGTGTTCTGCCCCTCTAAGTTAACTCATCAATATTCATGAGTGAGGCGGAGCCTTCAACCAGGTAACAATGGCATTGAAATGAGGAACTGTTAAACCAGTTTTAGAACAAAATTAAACTGAATCATTAGATGCATCAAGCGATAGTGATGACAATGTGACTTGGTCATCAGATGCTGACATGGATAGTGAAACTGATGCCTACAGCACAGCATGACCAAACCACCATGATATGTCTGGTGAATTTGGTCCCATAAATATTCATTATGGTGCAAGTACGTGAGGGGCAAAAAGACTACAATTAAGTATAAGGGGAAGAAAGACGTTAGCCCCCAAAAGACTGTTCACAATGTAGCAGCTATTATTTGTGTCAGGGAAATGTGGAAGTCACCAAGACTTGCACTGTGGTAGCCTACAGTAACACAAGGGGCACATCGATCATGCAGGTCAGGCACTGACATTCTACCCTCTCATGCGCAAGCAGCAGAAAAATATAAGAAAAGTGCACAAAGAAACCTGATTGTACTGTCCTGATGGCAGCATGAGGCTGTGCATTGGTGACTTCTCAAAACACGTCACACAAAGGATATGTACTAAATCTGCATCAGTACAGCACTGGACACTAGACATACTGTTCCTACTGTATTTATGTTGAAGGTTTGGGATTTACATGTTTCTGTTACATATCATAACATTTTTTTATTGCTGAAAAAAATTCAATGTTTTTGATTCATTTTTCTAGGGGTAAACATAATGCTAAGGAGGTTAAGCCTGCAGCTTTCATCGTGGTGTTCACTGCCTGCTATGCATGGAACCTCCTTGGTGTGACTTGGGCTGGAATTCTATGTAAGTACAGTTATACCCAAGTCAGACTTGGGGTGACGTGTAATGATACGCTTTCCAGTTTTAATCCTGAGTAGCTCACGGGACAGGATTCTGTTGCATCTAGTGAATGAAATAACATCATGCTGCCAAAAAAGGAATTTCTATGCTTTCTGCCACTTTATGGTAGCTCATCAATATTCATGAGTGAGGTGGAGCCTCTGATGAAAAACACAATGGCAATTGAAAAGGTGTAAAGGCAGTTTGAGAATGAACTAAAACTAAACCATTGCTCTAATTGAGAAATAGTTAGAAATTAGAATTATTAATTAATTAGAAATAATTGAGCAATGTGAATTGGACATTAGGTGTTGACACGGAAAGTGAAACCGATGCATGATATGGCACTGTACGCCCAAACCGCCATGATATTCCTGGTGAATTCAGTTGTGAGAAATTTCACCGTGGTCTGACAGTAACTGCATGACAAAAATGAAAAATAGTGGCAATGAAGTGCATGGACAAGCAAGACATTAGTCTTCTCAGCACTGATCACAATGCAGCAACTCTCAATGTTCATGTCACGGAAACGTGGAAGTCGGTAAGCCTTGCATTGTGGTAGCCTACAATAACACGTTGGGCGAGTTGTTTGATTGTGCAGGTCAGGCGTTGACATTTTATCCTCTCATGTACAAGTAACAGACATAAATGAGAAAACTGATAAAAAAAAAACACACACTTCTACCATCCCAATTGCTACATCAAGCTGTGCATTGGTGACTGTTTTAAAACATGTCACGTTAAAGATGTGTGCTAAATCTGCATGTTCAGCAGTGGGCACAAGACGTGCCTTTCCTACTGTATTTATGTTAACATTTTAGAATTTGCACTTTTCTGTTACACATAATAACATTTTTTCTTGTTGGAAAATATTCACCATTTTTGGTCCGTTTTTCCATGTAAACATAACAAAGCAAGCTAATGGCTGGTTGCATTTCTTCTCTTGGTTGGCCTGGGCTTAATGGCGTTCTTCGGTCAAATCTAAGGGAGCGTCTGAACACGTCACACAAAGTGCTGCTCATAGTGGCACTGACCTCCTGTTCAAATCATCTCTTCAAACTCATGTGATTGATTAGTGTGTCAGCCTCTGTGACATTCATTTAGCACTTTGTTAACAAAATCTAAGGTGATTCATTATAAGTAGGAAATTTATGTTGAGTAGGCTCCACATACACAAAATGCAAAGGCCTGGCTTAAGATTTTGTTTGGGCGACAGTCTGTGATGATGGGTGCTGCGTTTTTTTCCTTCACTACTTAGGCACAAATGTGAAGTGGATGATCTGCTTTACGTGTCGGTTTATACACGTCAATCGGGTTGTCAGCATATGTTTTGGAGTGTTTATAGCTGCAGGCTTGTATTCCGATTACTTGCTATATTTTGAAACGGTGTTTAGATGTACTTGATACGTTCAGCCTGCATGTACTGTCTGTGCTTGTGTGTGAGGTAAAGGGACAAAGACTGGCATGGGCCAGACATGCTGGGAAGCTTTAGTTACTTAGCAGTGAGAAAAGTAAAGTGGACTGCCTCTGGGGTCCTTGTGGTTACCTTTTTTTGTCTGGTCATATTTAACATTTTTACCTAAAGTAACATTATTATTGAAACATGATTTGAAGATTTTATCATCTTAGAGAGCTGGAAAGCACAAGACATTAACAAACATAGAGATCAACAGTTAAAACTCTTAATGGCCGCTGATAGTTGTGTAGAACACGAGAACAACTGTGCAGAACTCTTTCCGTTTAGCCCAACAAGCTTGTCCATCGAGTTCACTTAGACTGACTAAAATAACATTAAGATTGGACGGTCCCTAAAGCCCTGCTCTCCACCACACCACTTCACGTATGTGTGTGTGTCGCTGTGCGAAGATAAACTTTCCAACTTTTATACAAAATCTTCCTTTAACAAGTTTGCAGCTGTGTCCCCATGTCCTTGTTGAACTCATTTTAAAGTAACAGCTGGATCCTCTGTACCAATTCATTTCATATTTTAAACACTTCGATCTTAACACCTCTTAACTCTTTTAGGGCGGATGTCGACAGGAGGGTTTGAGGGCGCATGTCGACGAAAGTCAAGATCCAGGGGTAAAGGGCAACAATCAGCTGTTAATGGCGACAAAACTCACTGTTACATCACAGGCATTCCCTCTCTGCTTGGACGACTGTTAGACTCATTGACTCGGCATCTAAAGGCAAGATAGCATCAACATCTCACGAGGGAGCGAAGCAAATGCAGAAAACAAAATACTCAGCAGAAGAAGTTTTGCGCATTATCGCCGAGTCAGAATCTGATTTTGTTGACTGTGATCAGGAGATCGAGCAAGAGGGTGTGGAACTGGCATCAACTGATTGGGCACCAACCGATGCCGCCCTAGCTGTTCGGCTGCCAGCTGAGCGTATTCGCACAGCCGATGCACATACGGCAAGGTTTGTGTGGGAGGAATACCCAGACAGTGATCCGTGGGAGCCAAACTGGCTACCAGACTTCACAAGACGGCATGGCTTGCTGTTGGACACGACAGATCACCAGCCGCTGGACTACTTCAGGCTGCTCTCTCCTGATACTGCTTTTCAGTTACTGTCAGACAAGACAAACAGGTATGCAGAGCAATTTTTTGAATCGTGGGCCGCACTTGCACCGCATTCTTGTTTTTCAAAGTGGAAACCCACAACAAAGGACGAGATGAAGGGTTTTGTGGCGGCCTTACAAATAGAGATGGGACTAGACGGGTGATATAACATCAGGGAGCATTGGTCCAAATGTGCTTGGTCCCCTCTTGGCTTTGGACAGGTTATGCCACGTGATAGGTATGTGCTCCTGCAAAGTTTTATTCACTTCTGTGATAACCAGAAGCAAATCCCAAGGGGTGAGCCAGGCTATAACCCCATGTATAAAGTTCAGCCCCTGCCTGACATTGTGGAACCAACATATAAACAATTTTATCAGCCTGGCCGTGATTTGTCTGTGCATGAATCTATGATAAAATAAAAGGGACGCCTTTTTTCTGCCAACATATGCCAGACAAGCCCACAAAGTATGGCATAAAGGATTTTGTACTGGCAGAAGCAAACACTGGTTTCTGACTGAGAGTAATCAGATCTACAGGAAAGTATTTGTTTCAATGAGAGAACTGTCCCTTGACAAGTCAGGTTGTGCTGTAGCTGCTTCAGGGCTATGAACATTTGGGTCATGTTGTGCACATGGACAATTTTTACTCATGCCCAGAATTATTCATGGAGCTACAGAGCAGAGGAATTGGAGCTTGTGGCACAGTGAAGGTGAACAGGAGACACAGGCTGAAGATGAAAAGAGGTGACAATACAGTTTTCATGCGGGCAGAAAACTTGGTGGCAGTGGCATGGCACGATGTCAAACGGGTGACTTGTCTCTCTACAGAACACACTAACAATATATGTGAGAAAGTGCAGCAACAGACAATTGAAAAGGAAACACCAGTGCAAGACGTATTGTAAGCAGTGCAATGTGGCAATGCATGCAATTGGCTGATTTGAGCGAGATCAGACTTTGCTGTGTAACGTGTGTGTGAAATCATATAGAATGCAGGTTCATACAGCATGCAAGACAGTAACATTTGTCAAAAGTAAATATTTTTTGTTGATTTGATATGTTAAACAATTACTTTGTGTTCTTTTTTTTTTAAAAAGTTAGTTTTTGGAAAAATATTCAGCCCTGGGAGTAAATAAACAAAAACAAAAAATTAGCCCTAAAAGGTTCAGCTCCTCCAGTCTTTCCTCGTTGTTCACTCCTCTCGGCCCTGAGTGAGCGTAGTCGCTCGTCTCTGGACTGTAGTGCCGCTGTGTCTATTTTGTATTATGGAGGCCACAACTGCACTCAGTACTCCAGGCAAAGCCTCACTAGTGTGTTGTATAACTCAAGTATAACCTCCGTTGACTTGTTGTGATACGAGTATAACCTACCACCCTCTTATCCTTTATAACTGCATCTGTGCTCTGTCTGCATGCAGGTAGTGATGGGTCCATTACGACACTCCGGTCCATCCCATAAGTTGTACTTTTGATTTTCAGACCTCCTATTTGTTTTTGTTTTTTTTTTACATTGTATTTATTTTGATTTAAAATCAAAAAACATTCCATAAAAGTAATTCAAGTTATACAAAACTAGTGTGAAGAAATAAACACACAGAAACTCGGGTTAAGAGTTGGGGATCCTCCCCGTATACTGGGTGTAGCGTCCAGTACAAAATAAAGGTCTCTCTCTGGTTCTTTTATACAAAAAAAACAAAAGAAGTGCGATTAACGGGGAGGAGGTGCAGGGAAGGCTGAAGCTGACGTCAAACGAAGTGGCCGGAAGTGATGTCAGGAGTGAGGTTGATGGACTGCAATCAGCGGGGCCGTCTGGAACATGGCGACTCCATGGAGCCAGCCGAGGAGTCTTTTATCGGAACGGGACGTGATGACCGGTATGGCCGTTTTACTCTGTCATTTTTCTGTGGAGTGAAGGAAAGAAAAGCATTAATACCTCATCTTATCCCCCCTAGTCTTTTGATCTTTCACGCGCGATCGAGCCTTTTGACTGTCCCCTAACCGCGCGCATGTGTGCGACACTAGGTTTGAATCAAATCAACCCCCACCCATGGAGACCTCCTATTTGTGTATTCAAATGTAAGTTTTATTTCCTGTGTGTAATACTTTACATTTCTATACATTAAATTCCATCTTCTGCAATTCCATCCAAGCCTGTATGCGGTCCAAGTCCCTCTGGAACAATTTAGCCGATTCTACGTCCTCTGTCCTTCCACCCACTTTGGTATCATCTGCAGAATTAACTAGCTTATCCAGATCATTTATTCATATTAAAGAGAGCAGTGACCCCAGCTCTGACCCCTGGGGGAGCATCACCTCATTCTGAAAAAGTTCCTCTCACTGTTTGCTGCTTGTGTTTGAGCTCATTTTATACCCACGTACAAACGCCCGCACCCTGAATGGACACTTCTTTTAGTTTAATTACTGATCTGTCATATAGTACCTTATTAAAAGCCACCTTAAAATCCAGATAAATAATATCGTAGGCGTCGCTCTGATCGTATGATGTTGTTGCTTCCTCATGGCTGTTGGCTGGTAGGGAGCATGCACCGATACAGCACGACAAACCACTTTGGGATCCCAAATTAGGACCCAAACACAGCCATGAAATGGGTGACACCTCAGCACCACACTAGTTTGAATGGAACGGAATCCCGGAATATTAGTGGAAATCGACCTTTCCCATCTGAACTCGTGTTGAGTAATTGCTATAGACATGTGCTGCTGGACCTCCTCCTTAATAATTCTGTCCATTAGTTTACTTGAGATGAATGTTAAACTTACTGGACTGTAGCTGCTGAGAAGCACCACCATAACACAAAGCCACCTTCACCACCCTGCTTCTTCACCATAGGGGTGGGCTCAGGCAGGTGATGAGCAGAGTCTGGTCTTCACCAGCCACAGTGCTTGGAATTCTGTCCAAAGAGTTACTGGGATCAGCCAGATCAACCTTATACAGTGGGGTGATAAAGTGTTCCCAGGGGATGAACCATAAATGTGCCTTGCTGTCTGTCACTCCAGATACCACAGTACTGTTGAGCATGTAAATGGGTTTTTAGTGACATTCTAGGCCTGCCTGCCTTCCTGTGGACAGCCTTTGGGTTGGGCTCAGTAGGGACCCAGTGGTAGACCCTGTAACTGATGGCAGTTGTGACACCAAGCTCTGCCTAGAGGTCTGCACATTTTCATACATTCAAGTCTCAAAGTGCGCTGTGCTCCTGTAATATCCATCCATTATCCAACCCGCTATATGCTAACTGCAGAGTCACAGGGCTCTGTTGGAGCCAATCCCAGCCAACACAGGGCGCAAGGCAGGAAACAAACCCTGGGCAGGACACCAGCCCACCTCAGGGCACACACACACACACTAGGCACAATTTAGGATTGCCAATGCACCTAACCTGCATGTCTTTGGACTGTGGGAGGAAATGCTCCTGTAATATCCAGTTCTTAATTTCCTGATTCCCAGTAATTCAACAGAAGTTTTATTTTATACACAATGAAATTAGAAATGCCGTTTATCCATAAAACATTCATGGTGCCATCAAAAAACACGTAGTCACAACATCATGGTGGGAATGCATGCGGTTTGCATCTTTACTGGGCAGAAATTCCTTGAAAGTCTTTTTATTCCTTTAATGCAGTTGTTCCAGTGATTGTCACTTTATGATGACATGTTAAACACGCAGGCTCCTGGCTGTATAGTTTGTATAAACTTCTGTTTGATGTTAAAACAGCCATTCTCCTCACTTTACTGTTTTACACTCTTTTAGTTTGTAGTCCGAGGGTGTTGTACTGGGATGCCATGATGGATGTCATGAGAAGTCAAGCAGAATGACACTTTTATTGGCTAACTAGATTACAATATGCGAGCCTTCAAGTGAACTCAGGCCCCTTCTTCAGGCAGAATCACAGCCAGTCGCAGTCTAAAAGTCTTTATTTATTGCCTTTAATGACATTCAAGTTTCCTAAACATGGTGCCCCGTCGCTTTCTCACGTGCTCGTTTTACATTACAAAGTGAAGTTTTAAAACACATCCAATTCAAATAGGATTAAATGTCAAATTAAAAACACTGATAAAGCCGGGGTGTCGGTCTCATAGCCCGGTCACTGTCTGTGCTGAGTGTGCAGGTCCTTGTTTTGTTTGGCACCCTGATTCCCCTGTCACGTCTGAACTTCCCAGTATGAGTGTGCCGGAGTGAGTGTGTGTGCTCTGGGATGGACGCTCTGTCCATAGTGAGGACTGCCTGGGTACCCAGTGCTGCCAGGAGGCCTTCATACTGGAAGAAGAAGAAGATTGATAATATTAAATGATGGCTAAATAATTTAAACACCAAGTAAACAGGAGTTTGTCAGTTTTAGTGCCAATATTAAAAAAATAAAACATGCCCATTTAGCTGCAATACTGCTGTTCTGCAATAACAGGGAAAGGCAGAAGCAAAATGAATTCCAAAAATAAAATCCATTGAAGTTCACCTTCATCAGCGACTCGGTCTGTTGAGGTGTCAGGAGACAACAACAGAAATGGAGAGGAGACCAAGCGAAGGGATGCTGTGGCACGAGCCATGACTGGGCTCCTTGTGTGTGCAGAGTATTCAGCAGAGAGAACAAAATATCTACATGTGACAGGACGTGAGACCCACTGGAGATTTTTATTTTTTGATATAAAATGATAGGCCTGCGGTGGGCTGGCACCCTGCCCAGGGTTTGTTTCCTGCCTTGTGCCCTGTGTTGGCTGGGACTGGCTCCAGCAGACCCCCATGGTCCTGTAGTTAGGATACAGAGGGTTGGATAATGGATGGATGGATGGATGGATGGAAAATGATAGGCAAATGCTTGCAGAATTAATGCATGTAAATGTTTCTGGACAGGACTGAACGTCTTTCTTCTTGTGCCAGTGACACAAATTTCACTGGAAACAGAACACCATTTGTTTTGCAAATTCTGCTTCACAGGAATTGTTTCCCTCGTCACTACAGCTCACTCCTAAGTGTCGTCATTACAATAAACAATATGGCTTTGGCCATGAAAGACATGGCCAAAAAAATGGCGACTGTAATAGTGAGAAATAGAAAACAAAATGGCGTCATGAACATTAGAACAATTTGGTCAAAAACAGGCCATTCAGCCCAACAAAGCTCACTAATCCTATCCACCGAATTTCTCCAAAATAGCATCAAGTCGAATTCTGAAAGTCTTACTCTCTACCACACTACTTGGTAATTTACTTCATGAGTCTGCATTTCCATGCGTGAAGAACAGTATATCTCTAATCTTGTGACGATACGAGACACTCTTAATGCGACGAGACGCGATCTTTGGAAGAGAGACAGAGACTAAGAGACACTTTCACATCTTGCGAGACGGCCAAGTCACATCATACTTACAACCTTTGGAAGCAAGTCACGTGATACACATGCAGAGCAGGTTAGAGATCATGGAAGTAGGAAAATTCGAAAGTCTCAAGAAAATGAGAGTAAAGATGGCATTAGCGCAAACAAACAGAAAATATTAGTCGGTGAAGTAACAAAACAGGGAAATGAGATCGCATAGTGTTTGAGGATGTCTGGGGGACAAGAGAGAGATGGCAGTGAGATAAAAGGACAGCTGCTGTACAGGCTTTTAAACGTTTGAAGTGCTGCACGAAATGCAGATCACGTGGTACGCAGTAGCAGCAAGCCAGCAG
>JANRMT010062812.1:1281058-1311053 GCA_026402145.1 Polypterus bichir lapradei | reverse complement strand
TGCACGAAATGCAGATCACGTGGTACGCAGTAGCAGCAAGCCAGCAGCTGATCGAGCAAAGAGGAGGTAAAAAAACAAGTGTATTTGTTTCCCATTGCATCACTGTTTAAGAGGAGTTTCGGGGGAGCGACTGTGTCTACTTGGGGTGCGTTCAGCCCCCCTCTTCACAACAGCGCGTAGTGCTGGCAGGAGGGGGTGGGGTTGGCGAGCAGCGAGCGAAGCCCCCTAGTTTTATAAATAATTCAGAATAAAGACATAACCAGGATTCACCAAAACTGACATATAATTATGACTGTAATCTTTCAACCACAGTTCAAAAAACATGCAAAAGGCAAAACTACACTTTTCATCAGTCGAAACTGGAACCGAAATGATGCCAGCCACTCAGGGCGGTGTTGCCCACATTGCCTCTTGCGTATCCCAGTCTACACTCCAGTACTCTGGCACAGGCTTTTCCAGCTTATGTGATCCAGGTGTGATCCTCTGTAATTGTATGATACCCTCGTCATCGGTTCTTCTTAAAATTTGGACCACCGCCCCTTTCTGGCAGTCCTGGGTATTGTCCCTGCCTCCCACTCACTCTTGAACTGGTGTCTTAGACAAAATGCCCCTCGATATCCAAAGCTGGTCAGAATGCAACCATGCCACTCCAGAACTGTGCCATAAGGATCGACCCACCACCATCCACCGCTTCTGGCACTGCCACCTCATCCAAAGGTGTATTCATCATTCCTCAAAGTGTTACTTCAACCTAGAATTCAACATTTCTCCGTTCTTAAGAGCAGCCTGGGTGAAATCTTACCTAACCTGCCAGAGTCACCGAGTGGTTTCCCATAATGTCTGTCAGGTTTCATTCTACATGGCCTCACCACACATAGGCCTTCTCTTTCACCAGTTGCATAGCTGTCACCTTTTTTGCTCAAATCTTCTGCTAAAATTATTCAAAGAGCTCTTTCCTCAGTCAAACAGCTGTCCTCACCACTGGTGTCCACACATGCATCCTAAGGTTGCCACCATGACAAGCACCGATTACAGAAAACAGTCACTCGCAGTGTTGCTGCATTGAGGTCAGGAGATGGGGCAGCTGACAGGACAGCAAGGGTTAGCTTGTCCGGTGACATTAGAGCAGCATAGTGAGCACACGGCCACTTTCAAGACTCCAGACATGCAAGACACTTGTGGCAATACATTCAGGCCATCACTGGACACGGGTGTGCAGCACAAGTTTGTGACATGGATACCTCCATCCCAGACATGCTGAACAGAGTCTACACACGTCTTGATGCACTGAATGAGTGGCCTCCTAATGAAGCAGCACTGTGCCTCTCTGCAGCCAATGTGAGGAAAACTGTCAAGAATGAATCCACGTAGAGCTGCAGGACCAGACAACATCCCTGGCCAAGTACAGTACCCAGAGACATCAGCTGGCAGAGGTCCTGTACCAGGCCAGCATTCCTTCAGGCTTCAACGCCTCCACCATTATACCAATGCCTATCTGACTATCGAACCTGTCCTGCTCAAATTCATCATCATCAAGTGCTTTGAGAGGCCAGTCACACTGCACATAAAAACAGAACATCCCCCCCCCCATCACACCTACAGTTTGCCTGTCTCTCCAATCCATCCCCTGAGGATGCCTAACATCTCCCCTTCCTCTGTCCAGGTCTCATTTGGACAAGAAAACACGCACATCAAAATGCTATTTATTAACTTCACTTTTGCACTCAATGCCCTCATCCCTCAGAACCTGTGAGGGAAGCTGAGACTGCTGGGCTTCAGTTCTTTGAAGAAAGCAAATGAATTTTGGACTTGGCAGTAGAAAGATCACATCCAGTCCACCTCAGCAAAAACATCTCCACCACCATTATGTCGAGACCTGGAGCACCCTAGGGCTGCATGCTTAGCCCACATTTGCTCTGACCCAACGTGTTTGCTGATGACTCAATTGTTGTGGTGGGTGTCACAAGCCATGATGATGAGACAAAGCACAGAGCAGCTGGTACAAGTGACAACCTCACTTTCCATCAAGAGCTCTAAGGCAGATCGAGCGGAAAGTACCAGATTCCTGGTGGGGAACCTCACTTGGTCTAACACCCACCCCTCCTTGACCAGAAAGACAGAGCAGCGACTCCATTTGCAGTGCTAGGTAAAGAGGGCAAGCCCTCCACGCCATATCTTCACTGCACTCTGCAGAGGGCACCGGTGAAAGCATCCTGAGCAGTTGCATTACTTTTGTTTGATCACAAGTCCATACAACAGAGAGTGTGCACACTGTAGAGGCCATCATCAGGAATTCTCTCCCCTCCACCATGGACATGTTCACAAAGAACTGCATCTGTAAGGTCTCCAGCATTGTGGTGGGTCCATCCCACACCTCCCAGTCTGCAATCTCGTTTCCTTGTTTGTGTCCAGCAGAAGGAATTGGATTCTGTGCACCAGCACTGCTAGACTTTAGATCAGCTTCCTCTCACAGAGAGTCAGGCCGCTAGACACCTCGTTACCCAGCATGTGCGCCCTTCTGAACCGTCCATCCATCCATCTGCCAAACCCTCTTATCCAGGGCAGGGGCACGGAGAAGCTGGAGCCTATCCCAGTAAATAGTAGGTGCAAGGGAGAAACAATCCCTGAACAAGATGCTGGTCCATCACTGAGTGCACACACAGACACACGGGGGGCAATTTAGCAGTGCCAGCCTAACACATCCCCTGATCTTTGGCGTTTATCATATTATTGCTGCTGTGGTTTTGCTTTTCATTAGCACTGGTGGTTTATACCATCCATCGTCCAACCCACTGTTTCCTAACACAGGGTCATGGGGGTCTGCTGGAGCCAATCCCAGCCAACACAGGGCTCAAGGCAGGAACAAATCCCTGGGCAGGGCGCCAGCCCACTGATGGGCAGTTTATACACCACTGCATATTCCATGTTATGCGCTGCTCCTATTTACACTTTCAATAGTTTTACACTACGGACAAGTTATTAGGCACATCTGTGCACCTGCTTATCCATGCAGTTATCTAATCAGCCAATCATGTGACAGCAGCGCCGTGCATGACATCATACTGGTAATGGTCAGGAGCTTCAGTTAATGTGCACGTCGAAACACCAGAATGGGGAAAACTGGCGATCTCGAATGTGGCATGTTTGCTAGTGGCAGGTGGGCTGGTTTGAGTATTTCTAGAAGTGCTAATCTTGTAGGATTTTCATGCAAAACAATCTCTATAGAGGTTACTCAAAAACAAAAAACACCCAGTGCGCGGCAGTTCTGTTGATAGAAACTCCATGTTGATGAGCGAGGTCACAGAAGAATGGTCACACTGGTTCAAGCTGACAGAAACGCAATTGTAACTCGGAAAACAACGCTGTACAACTGTGAGGAGTTGGAATTCACAGCACAGCGGTCTTTGAGGCTACGACAGCAGAAGACCATGGTGGGTTCAACTCCTGTCAGCCAAAAACAGAAAGCAGAGGCTGCAGTCATGGAAAACGTGCATCTTGATATCTGCTGAGGCCCTCAGATGGTAAGGTCAGAATTTCATGCCAACCGCATGAACCCAACCTGCTGTGTGTGAACGGTCCAGAATGGTCCTGCTGCTGCTGCTGGTGTAATGGTATGGGGAATGTTTTCTTGGACCCGTTAATACCCGTTAATCACTTGAATGCCATGGCCTATTTGAGTGTTGTTGCTGACCAAGTGCAGCTCATCATGTCCAAAACTGACCCATCTTATAATTTCTACTTCCTGTGTGATAATGCACCATATGTTGCAAAGCAAAAATTGTCTTGGACTGGTTTCATGAACTTGACACCGAGTTCAGTGGCCTCTCCCAGTCACTACAACTAAAACCCAGCAGGACACCTTTGGGATGTGGTGGAATGGGAAATGTGCAGCGCACAGACCTGCAGAAACTGTGTGATGGGACAGGGACCAGAGCCTCAAGGGAATGTTTCCAGCATAACGTGGAATCCATGCCATGAAAATCTGAGGCTATGTTGAGAGAAAAAGGAGGCCCTTCCCAGTATTAGTATAGAGTAGAGTGGGCCTAAGAATGTGCTCAGTGAGAGCTGCTCAATAAGCTGCTCCTGCACTTTACTGCTACACACCTGGTCCACTGTACTTCTCCTTGGAAATATTAATTACACTGCCACCAAAATGACACAAAGTCATCGAGAAAGGTTTGGGACAGCCACCCGTATATATTGTGCCTTGGCTGCAAAACGGTTAAATGAATAAGAGACGTTCACAGATACGAGTCCAAAACACAACTGATTTAGTTGGCTAAAATGGCAGCTTTATATGCCGAGAGCCGGAAGTGACGTCATCTGTGACACCAGAAGTAACGTCGTCAGTGGTGCTGTGACCCTGCGGGATTTCCTGTGAATGGTCTGCAAAGGATTGCGAGAGACAGTCAGTGCACCTCGCCGCCCCCTGGTCTGTCGTGGAATTACAATCATTCAGGCCCTTTAGTTGCCTCCCAATCGCACGTCTGTGACAACACGTATTGTCAGCTTTCTGCTGTTTGTCCGTATGATTTTGCTCCAA
Organism: Polypterus bichir lapradei; assembly: GCA_026402145.1. NCBI lineage: Eukaryota > Metazoa > Chordata > Cladistia > Polypteriformes > Polypteridae > Polypterus > Polypterus bichir. Next base: position 1,306,510 of record JANRMT010062812.1, on the reverse strand, counting down.
CATGCTTCAGTTTAAGCAAAAGAAGATTAAGTGGAGACCTGACTGAAGTGTTTAAAATTATGAAGGGTATCAGTCCAGTGGATAGAGACTGTGACTTTAAAATGAGTTCATCAAGATCATGGGGACACAGTTGGAAACTTGTTAAGGGTAAATTTTGCACAAAGAACCACAAACACATGGATTAAGGTACCAAGTAGTGTGGCAGACAGAAGGACTTTAGGGGCTTTCAAAACTCGACTTGATGTTTTTTAAGAAGAATGAAGTGCATAGGACTGGCGAGCTTTGTAGGGCTGAATGGCCTGTTCTCGTCTCGAGTGTTCTAATGTTAAGTTGTTCAGATGTTGTTCCTTGTTCTTCATTCCTGTATGTATAAATGCCCAGCCCTGCATTGTGTAAATGTTACACTGCAGCCCTGGGAAATATAAAAAAAAGCTTGGCTTACTATTTATTTAGCACATGCCTTTATCCAAGATAACTTACGGAGCACATTATAATTTATACAAGAATGATTAGAAGGTGCAAGCATCAAAAGTAACAGAGTACAAGATAAAAAGAAAATCAAGCATAAGGTAGCAGAACTACTACTACTACATAATTATACCTGAAACTTGACAAAGACACAAATCCGAACCCTGAATTCTTTGTTAGGACAGCAGCAGCTATCAAAAGACGCCTAACAGGAGTAAGCTGGGTGCAGTTCAGTCAGATAACAGGAGAATATACCACAGCTTTGGAGCAAGAATGGAGGAGCATCGTCCAGTTTGGGTTTGTAATGGAAATGAATAGAAATCTACGGCAGATCCAGACTGCTCCGACATCCCATGAGCACATCAGTCAGCTGAAAGAGAACGCTCGACTGTCCATCACCAAAAGGCTGACATTAAAGAAGAAACTTGGAGGGACGTGAACTCACCTCAGTGACAGGAGCCCAAGTTAGGGTATAAAAACTGACAATCAGAGATTTATATAAATATGCAGTGGACAGTATTTCAGACCCCTTCACTTTCTGCACACTTTATTGAGTTGTAGATTTCATTTTAAATTTGCCATTTGTGCCCATCAATCTACACTCAGTAACACATTAAAGCAAAGTGAAAACATGTCTGCAGAAGGTTTACAAATGTTTTAAAAATCCAAACTGAAATCTCTCGTTCATTTACGTATTCAGACGTACTTTGTATAAGTCCCCTTTAGCAGCAATTACAGCTTTGACTCTTCTTGGGTAAGTCTCTACAAGCTTTGCACACCTGGATTTGGGCAGTTTATTGTATTCTTCCTGACAGATCCTCTTAAGCTCCGTTAGACTGGAAGGGAAACGTCTGTAAACTGCCATCTTCAGGTCTCTGATGTTCCATGGGGTTTAAATGGGTGCCACTCAGAGACTTGTCCCAAAGCCACTCTTATCTTGGCTTATGCTGTGGGTCATTGTCATGCTAAAAAGTCAACCATTGCCCTATCTGAGGTGGCTTGCACTCCAAAGCAGGTTTTCTTCAAGGACCTTTCTGTGTTTGACTGAATTCGCCCTTCCCTCAATTCTGACCAATCGCCTTGTCCCTGCTGCTGCGAAGCACCACCATAGCATGATGCCACCACCACCACCACCCTGATTCACCATAGGGGTGGGACCAGGCGGATGATGAGCAATACTTGGTCTTCACCACAGTGCTTGGAATTCTGCACCAAGAGTTAAAATGTTGTCTCATCAGACCAGAGATTTGTCTTCCTCATGCGCTCAGAGTCATGTAAATGGCATTTGGCAAACTGCAAGTGGGCTGTCATGTACACCTGATTGATGGAGGGCTGCTGAGCTGGTCGTCCTTCCAACAGATTCTCCCATCTTAACAGAGAACCTCTGAAACTCTGATTATGGAGTTCATGGTCAGCTATCCTGTGGTGGGCTGGCGCCCTGCCCAGGGTTTGTTTCCTGCCTTGCGTCCTGTATTGGCTGGGATTGGCTCCAGCAGACCCCCATGACCCTGTAGTTAGGATTAGCGGGTTGGATGATAGATGGATGGTCAGCTCCCTACTAAAGGCCCTTCATGCCCAGTTACTCAGTTTGGCCAGTTGGCCATCTCTAGGAAGAGTCCTGGTGGTTCCAAACGTCTTTGATTTCACAATTTTTAAGGCCACTGTGCTCCTGGGAACAATCAAAGCTTTAGAAATGGCCCTCATCTGTGCTTCACCATACTTGGATTATGGAGGTCTACAGAGAGTTCCTTGGGACTTCATGGCTTGTTTTTTTGTTCTGACCTGCAGTGTGAATTTGTGTGCCTTTCAAGTCATGTTGCCGCAGGTGGACTCCAATCACGTTCTAGACACATCTCAAGGAGGATTAAAACAAAAAGGGCCCCACTGACCACAGTTTGGAGTGCCACATCAAAGGGTCTGACTACTTACTGTATGTTAATGATATGATTTTTTTTTTTTTTTAACAAATTTCCATTACTTTCTAAAAGCATTTTTATTTTTTTTATTTTGTTACTACGAGTTATTGGGTGTAGACTGATGGGCAAAAATCTACAGCACAATAAAGTGTGCAGAGAGTGATGGGGTCTGAATAAATTCTGATTGGACTGGACGGTTCATGTACAGTAGACACACACTCATTCAATGTCACTTGCACACTCAAACGAGGTCCTGCAGGTGACAAACACTGTCAGCTCCGTCAGGTGCTGATTGCTGACTGCGTAACATTTTGTTTTGCTTCCCCCCCCCCCCCAAAAGCGTTTTTCCATTTTAAGCTCAAATATTTTCTTCCAGCCTTAGTAATACAATAAATCAATTTGCACGCCACATAAATCAATTACTCGCTTCTTTCACTGACACATTATTTTCCAGGGCGGTAATAAAACAAATCAATTTGCACCCTACCGGCGGTGTGACCTTCTGCTGTGAGGTGTCAAGCGGCGGTCTTTATCCGTGGCCAGTCGCTCTGCCCGCCTCCCCTTCTCGTGCCCGAGGAGTTGCGCGTGACCCGAAGTGAGCCTGCGCTCTGCACTCGCTCTGGGAAGGCGCATGAACTGAATGGACGTCCCGTGTGCCGAAGCAGCTCGTCGGGTAACCTCGTGAACGCCACGCGCTGACAGAAGTGCAGAGAGTTTGGTTGGTTGGGGGTAATTGGGACCCCACCAGTCAAACGGGCTGAACAGACGGCGGTGCTTTTAACAGGTAAGCGTCCTCTGTTGTGGTTCAGTTTTTTTAAGAATACCGGAATCCTTTGAGAATTGTTGTCAGGGAAAGTTTTCAGTGTTTTTATTTAAATTTTACTTTTATTTGATTAGCAGTCCCTTTTATCCAAAACGACTTTTATTATAAAGGAGTTCAACATAATGGAGTAACGTCAGCCTAGGGACTGTTTTAAACAAGTGCAGCAGAACACACTGTAAAAGTTGATCACCACAAGTGAACGGCCATAAAGCTCGCATAACAACAACAAAGCCCAATTTACAATATGTCCACAAAAAAACAGTCCTTACAATCTGACAGATATTCACAGACCTGTTTGTTTAACAACCGCTTCTTAAGCACATTATGGAGTGAGCAGTTTGGATGGAGTTGGGCCCCTCATTCCAACTAGAAGTTACATATGAATAGAGCCTCCTGGATTGCCATCTGATAGCACATGGAGGGGGCTGGCGGACCAGAGTGGGCAAGAAGAAGGAGCCTAGCACCTCACAAGTGTCGCCATATACAAAGGTGCTGACCCTTTGACTACAATCAAGGATTTGAACTGCTACAGGCAACCAATGTAGCAACATTTTGAAAATTGGGATTACAGTGAAAGAAGAAATCAGGAGTGATGGGGTAACATGAGCACAGGAAAAGGAAGGAGGGGTCATCTAGAGTTGGGGTCACCAGCTCCGGTCCTGGAGGACCACTGTGGCTGCAGGTTTTCATTCTAATCCCTTTCTTAATGAGTGACCTGTTTTTGTTGCTAATTCACTTCTTTTGAATTAAATTTAATTGACTTGTTCTTGAAGACTCTGACCTCTCCATTATTTCATTTTCCTTAATTAGCAGCCAAACAATAATCAGATACAAAATGAACCAAAACAACTGGTCATCATAAAATATCTGAAAATAAAGAAAGATGAAGGTCTCAGGAATGTCGATCTGCTCAGGTCCACAAAACATTTGAACAGAGCTCTTAGAAAAGAGAAAATCAACAATTTCGGAAATGTCTGCTAATGCACCATGAGAGCAGCAACAAGCCACAGAATTAAAGAACGGGTTTAATTAACAACAAGAATCGGCACCTCATTAAGCAGTCGGTTGGAGTGAAACTGGTTGGAGTTTGAGGCCCTGTGTTGGTCTTCTGTAAAGTGAACTCACAAGAAGTTAATTAGCAGCACAAACAGGGTACTCATTAAAAAAAGGGTTAGAATGAAAACCTGGAGCCACGGTGGTCCTCCAGGACCGGAGTTGGCGACCCCTGATCTAGAGGGGTGTGGTGTGTGGTAATGACAGCTGTAAAGATCGTCATCGACAATTTGGAGCACTCTGGCCACAAGTTGTCACCCACAACTATGCCTCACTGCAGCTTGTGGAATGAGCGTGGCTAAACGCGGTGGAATTAAATCCATATTTGTCAAGCTCCATTCCCCCATTACACATTGGTTAAGATTAGGGTCATGGGAGTGCTGTCTGGCTCAAGTAAAATAAGTTACTTACTTAAATACGCAGTTTTCATCATTTGCGTGCAGGTCATGTCTATCATGTCTCGTATGGAGCTCGGCAAACGCGCAACATCTATGAGATTACAAGCCGAGTTAAACATTTAACCCGCCCATCTTTAGACACGCCTCATTCCACAAGCTACAGCAAGGACCTTCTCAATACTGGCTCTGCGGCACCGCATGGCGGTACTTTTTTTGCACACTAAACGATATTTTGTTTCCTCACATTCCATTAACAAGCACATTTTTCCGGAGTACAATCAACATATTTCCATTTATATAAAAAAAAAAAAATAGAAAAGGCATTTGGAACTGCAGGGGGTCTCCGGGATGATGCTGCCTCGCAGGCCCCCATATTTTGGTTTTCAAAAAAAAAAGAGAATCAACATTCTACATGAGCCACAACAGTAAGGAATCTTTATTACTTTATCTAATCAAAAATATCAAGTTCAGCTTGTAAAATACCTGCATGCTATTATGAAATACCAAAACCCCTCGCCTACAATTACAGCGTCCTCACTTTTAGCTGCATGGTCTCACAAAGTAGCCAATAAGCCTTTGCCCTTAACAGCTGTTTTGTGCTTTGTCTGTTATGGACTTTTCAGTCGCTAGCACTTTTATTTGCTAAGACATTCTGTACTGTATGTACCCAGGGCTGTCTTAATGTATGAGGACAGTGGGCACTGGTCAGAGGCACACGATGTTTCTGATGCCTATGTATGTTTGTCATCAAGACAGGGGCCCCTGCGCACTATTTTGCCTGGGGGCTTATGATGCTGTTAAGGCGGTCCTGATTAATGTTCCACACTACTCTCGGGTCAGAAACACAGAGGTATTGTTACAGTTTGGCTTGGACATCTTTGTACTTTGGATTTTGCGTTTAATCGTAATGCTGCTCTGCCCTGTCATGTCCTCATAGCTGTCTACTGAAACAGCCATTCATGCAAACATCTCCGCTTTCCTAATCTACTATACGTTATGCAAAGTGCTAAATGATGCTGTACTAGAAGCCTTCTTTTTCCTGGGCATTCCTCTTTAAGATACTTAAAATATTGGGCCTGCAGGGATTTAGAAAATTCTTAAGATTGTCTGGGATTTAGAATTGCTTGTTACACAAACTGGGTATTATTATTTTTTTAAAAAAGAGAGCTGGAATATCATGAATTTAATGTGTTCTGTGTGGCGATTGCTGCTTGCCACTGCTGTCGGTTTAGGAGGAAGCCCAAGAAGCGCATAGCGATTAACAACTGGGGCAGTTTTAAGATGACAGTTACAACGATCTACTTTAATGATAAAATAAACTACAGGATTAAAATGGACATTGAGATTTAAGCCGAAATTCCACTTCAATCACAAAATACACCGCCGTACATTCTGATGCTGTTGTGAAGGCATACAAGATGGTATGTGAGACCTTTAACATTTATCGTGTCATTATGATGGGGAATATGCAACGCCTGACTATAAAAGCATCACAAATGCATTTGTATGTCGCATTTTGTTTCACCACATCGATCCTGTACAATCCTCAAAGCAGCTTTCTCTCACATGTAGATAGTAAACATTAGTTTACTATCTACATGTTTATTAGTAAAGCTATTGTGCTTTCTTTAACTTGCGTCCAGGCGTCTACAATCATTTCAATAGCTTCTTTCACTTTAACTTTCTCCCGTCTACAAGTTATGCTGACAAGACTTTTTCTCAGCATTTCCTTGTGATAATACACTTTCAGGGTGTGAATGATGCCCAAATCCAATGGCTGAGGCACTGCTGTGCAAATGGGTGGCAGGAATTCAACGCAAACATATCTAAATGCAGAAGCATGTTGTGGGCAGCAGAGTTATCAATCAGAAGCCGAATCATCCTTTTCTTCTTCGTCATTTTATGAGGTTTCTGAACTCTTTTGGGATCCCCCCAATCCCTAAAAAACGGGAACGTCATGCTGAAGTGCTTCCCGAACAGCGATTGCCGTGTCTGTGTAAGATTCTTTGTCCGTTGCTAGGGCAGGGCAACAACAGGCCCACAGCGGTGCAGTGAGGTGCCACACAAGCAAATCCTAAAAGATCGGGGTCGCGCTTTAAGTCCATGTCTTACACCCCAAAACACGAGGCTGTGTCTCAGTACTTTAGCAAAACCAGCTTTATTCAGCTTGAAACAGGAACAGCACGGTTATTTATTGTAGCATGATCTGCTACTCTCCTATAAACAGAGACAACAGTCAGGCAGGGTTGTGACCAGGTTAGTGGCCAAGTAATCCTGTTCCCTGCATTACCCATCGAGTTTGCTTTCGCAGAGAGACGCAGCAGAGCTGTGAGCCTGCTGTTGCCCCAGCAACATACTGTATAAACAGTCTTCCACAGACCCGGTGATCGCACTTCGGGACGCTCTTCGGTGTGCTGTCCAGTTTGGGGAGGTCCCACGAGAGTTTACAAACCTCATATTTTCTTGAATGAGTGTCGCATTAATAGGAATATTTCTTGAACGAGAATCACTGAACCACATAAAAACGGCTTTTTCGACATCTTCAAATGCAGCAGTTCGCATACATTTGCAACCCAAGGTTTTTTTACTTTTTTTGCTCGGTCTTTCAAGAAAGTTGACAGTGTCGATGCCGAAATTCCAAATTCACTGGCAACATCTTTTTTCTTTTTGCCACAATCGACAGCTTCAAAAATGTAAAGGTTTTTTTCTAATATGAACCGTTATCGTTTTTTCGCGACTGCCATTTCTATAAGAGGGTGACAATGAGTTAAATTTTAATGGATGTTTTTCAAATGTTGACGAGCAATAAGCAAAAGGTATCACTGAAAACCACCAAAACAAAAACAGCAAAAAAAAAAAAAAGTACGAGGAAAGTTCGAAGAAAGAAATTTTTTTTCTTTTTTTTTTATTACAGTGTTTCTGTTTGGGGATATTTGTGCACAACTGAGCTGCGGCCAAAGAACTAACTGCTGTGCGGATGATTCATTCTGGCATTTCAAGGTCTTTTGTGCACTTCGTTGTAATGAAAGTATCTGCTGCTGAATGTACTTCGTAGTAACAAGATTTCTATAGACTCGCATCATATGGGGAAACTGTCGCGACCATAAAAATACTTCGTTGTAATGAAAATTTTGTTGTAAAGATATTCGTTGTAACAGGATTTTACCTGTATTGGAGAGTGAATGCCGTGTTTTTAAGTTTTTCAAAGTCTCCTTCAGCTATCATGGCGATTGAGGCACCGGCCCTCTCATACCCAAATTTTGTCATCTTCTGGAAATCGAGAACCTACTTGCAGTGCCCTGAGAACAGTGGCGTGTGGTGAGGTTCATCGCTGGTGAGGTACTGACTCCTTCAGAGTCAGATTTACAAATATATGAACCCAAAAGGGTAGCTTATTCACTATTCAGCTTGCAGCATGCACATTGACTACTGGTTATGTTTCAAATCTCATCAGCATTCTTTACACACATATAGGTAAGGCACATATTGGCTAAGAAGGAACGTTACATTTATAGCGGCAAGAGAGAGCGCATTTGTTCCTCACCCTCCATGTGTTCTGAATTTGCTGTTGCAATTTCTCAATTCATACTCATTCAATACAAATGAAAGTATAAAGTGGTGTACAAAAAACGGATTTCAATTTTGATCTTAATTTAAAATGTATAATTGTTTTTAAAAGCTTTTAATTCTGATGCTTTAATCAACATTAATACAGACCGCTCAACAAAAGAATATTTTAAGGTCAAAATTTCATTTTTAAATATTGGTTTGTTTTTTTTCTTAGTCTAAAACCATTCTAAAATTGAAAACCATTTATGGTCTTACCTTTATAAATGAAGTCCATGCGCCTAACCTTCTCCACGAAAATCTCTTGTCACTTTCTTGTAAAAGTCCTTTTTTTCCTTTAGTGTTAAAAGTCTTAATATTCCATTTCGGCAGACAGTCAGAACAAAAAAATAAATATAAAACAGACCACTGCAGTGCACTTGACTTTCTGATATCACTAACTTATTGGCACCCAGAGCCTCTGCGTAGAAGAACAGCAGCAACAAACACCTGTTGGGCTCACATGCGCCTCCTTTGGTGTAGCTCGGTACTGTCTGCCTCACCTTGTGCCTTTTCACTGCGGTTTTATGTCTGATTAGCAAAACTAAATATGTCACACACATTCATTAAAGATATTAGCCAGACTGTGGAAAGTTGGGATGTATAATAAACATGTCTGCAAACATTATATTGGTGACATACAGAGAGAAGGCAACAGCCACGTACCAATTGCATGCATCAACCCAGTGTGTGAGGGACAGCGCAGTCTGAGGTGAGGAAAGGTGAGGTTCATCGCGGCTGCACCTCGCATTTCTCCCCTGTATTTGAACAGGAAACGCAGCAATTCAGTGATTTTGACTATAAAAAAGATGAAAGTTATTGGAATTATTGAACACATCTGAGGAAATCAGTGCTAATCCATGTGACAAACTGCCAAGAAACTGAGAGTTTCATACAAAGGTGTGTATTACTGTCTTGAGAGAAGATAGTGACCAGGATGTAATCAGAATAGAAAAAGGGGAGGAAGGCCCAGATGGACAACAGCATAAGAGGAGGAGGACATCGGAGTCTCTAGTTTGAGAAATGGTGCATGAACGTAAGCAGCTTTATTTACATGGGAACACATAGAAAAGACTGGGCTAAAGCACCCAAATACTACAGGAAGGCGCCACGACCCCATGCTACCTCCAACCTTGAAAGATGATCATTTGACTGTTACATACCCAGTGTTATTTGTAATGATGGCCAAAAACAATGTTTAATTTTATGTCTTTTTGGAGAATGGAAAAGATCTTGACACAAGAGGAATCAATGCTAAACAAACAGCTAACAATATGAAATGTCCACGAATATCTCAATTTACTGCACATAATGTGTATGTCAGACATCTAGTCGTATTCTCACAGCCTCCCAAGCATACAGGTGCTGGTCATAAAATTAGAATATCATGACAAAGTTGATTTATTTCAGTAATTCCATTCAAAAAGTGAAACTTGTATATTAGATTCCTTCATTACACACAGACTGATCTATTTCAAATGTTTATTTCTTTTAATTTTGATGATTATAACTGACAACTAATGAAAGTCCCAAATTCAGTATCTCGGAAAATTAGAATATTGTGAAAAGGTTCAATATTGAAGACACCTGGTGCCACAATCTAATCAGCTAATTAACTCAAAACACCTGCAAAAGCCTTTAAATGGTCTCTCAGTCTAGTTCTGTAGGCTACACAATCACGGGGAAGACTGCTGACTTGACAGTTATCCAAAAGACGACCATTGACACCTTGCACAAGGAGGGCAAGACACAAAAGGTCATTACTAAAGAGGCTGGCTGTTCACAGAGCTCTGTGTCCAAGCACATTAATAGAGAGGCGAAGGGAAGGACAAGATGTGGTAGAAATAAGTGTACAAGCAATAGGGATAACCGCACCCTGGAGAGGATTGTGAAACAAAACCCACTCAAAACTGTGGGGGAGATTCACAAAGAGTGGACTGCAGCTGGAGTCAGTGCTTCAAGAACCACCACGCACAGACGTATGCAAGACATGGGTTTCAGATGTTGCATTCCTTGTGTCAAGCAACTCTTGGACAAGAGACAGCGTCAGAAGCGTCTCGCCTGGGCTAAAGACAAAAGTGCTGCTGAGTGGTCCAAAGTTATGTTCTCTGATGAAAGTAAATTTTGCATTTCCTTTGGAAATCAAGGTCCCAGATTCTGGAGGAAGAGACGAGAGGCACAGAATCCAAATTGCTTGAGGTCCAGTGTAAAGTTTCCACAGTCAGTGATGGTTTGGGGTGCCATGTCATCTGCTTGTGTTGGTCCATTGTGTTTTCTGAGCTCCAAGGACAACGCAGCCATCTACCAGGAAGTTTTAGAGCACTTCATGCTTCCTGCTGCTGACGAACTTTATGGAGATGCAGATTTCATTTTCGAACAGGACCTGGCACCTGCACAAAGTGCCAAAACTACCAGTACCTGGTTTAAGGACCATGGTATCCCTGTTCTTGATTGGCCGGCAAACTTGCCTGACCTTAACCCCATAGAAAATCTATGGGGTATTGTGAAGAGGAAGATGCAATACACCAGACCCAACAATTCAGAAGAGCTGAAGGCCACTATCAGAGCAACATGGGCTCTCATAACACCTGAGCAGTGCCACAGACTGATCGACTCCATGCCACGCCGCATTGCTGCAGTAATCCAGGCCAAAGAAGCCCCAACTAAATATTGAGTGCTGTACATGCTCATACTTTTCATGTTCATACCTTTCAGTTGGCCAACATTTCTAAAAATCATTTTTTTGCATTGGTCTTAATTGATATTCTAATTTTCCGAGATACTGAATTTGGGACTTTCATTAGTTGTCAGTTATAATCATCAAAATTAAAAGAAATAAACATTTGAAATACATCAGTCTGTGTGTAATGAATGAATCTAATATACAAGTTTCACTTTTTGAATGGAATTACTGAAATAAATCAACTTTGTCATGATATTCTAATTTTATGACCGGCACCTGTATGTATTTTTTTCTTAAAATACTCTTTAAAAAGCCATGCCATGAAAACTGTCCCACAAACAGATGGACATCATGTTCAAATGAAATCATGCTTTTGATTTGAAGACACACCTAACTGCGCATTTGGTGGTCATTTAAACATAGCTACAGCTTCTGGGTTTATCAACAGTAGTCTGTGAAACTGCTTTGTTGAACTGACCTGTATGTTGAAGCACTTCAGATATTCACGAGTACACAGACTACCTTCCACCTCAGAATGTTCCACTTGCTGCTCTTTGACTTTTAACCTCTAATTACACACACCTCTCAGACCTCTGCAATGCTGATGACAGCATGAAGCACCACGGTAACCAAAGAAGGAGCTGTTATAGGGCTGGACTCCTGACCAATGAATGAGAGGGAGGCAGGTCTTCAATTGATTAGATCATTTTCATTAGTAGATTCTCCTGCTGTTCATGTACCAATTTTCTGGAGGTGATTTGTTTAGCAAAAATACAAGTGTGTGAGACTGGGTATGATGTGTGCACTATTCAACACAAGTAAACAGAGATCATTTTCATGGACATTTTTATATTATGTGCTGTTTGTTTAGCATTGAAATCCCTGTTCTCCATAAATACACAAGACAAAAAATGTTTTGGCAATCACTACAAATGAGGTAACAGATAAAATAACTTTGGGATGGAGAATTCCTTTAAGGCTGGGAATAAGAACAAAGCTGCAACAATTTTTATAAATAAATATTTCCACAACAACTGTTATAATTGCTCTGGGAGATTCCTGGCTGACATGTATCACAGTAACCAAGACTTTTGTGGAAGAAAAAGATCAATTCTGCTGAATGCAACTTAAGATACAAGATACACACTTCAACAATTTTATTTTAAAAAGTATATGAAAACATAATCCAATCTTAAAAATGTAAAAGGTATGTTATGTTCTGAAAATAATCTGTGACACTGTTTCACAGAGTTATACGACAAGAAAGCCCCCTCTGAAGTGGTCCTTCATACACCATCAAAGAGCAGATAAAAAACTAATGAGGTTTGTCACAGGACCAGCCAATCAGAATGACAAGTTCTTAAAAAAAATTGAAAATATTCTGAAAGGACCCTCATTAAGAGACTATATTTTTTTTTCTTCCAATTCAACGTCATATAGTACATCACTTTTCCCCTCAATTACAGGAGGAGGATTAAGATTCACTCAGTTGAGCAAAATAATTTTTTGTGCAAGTAGTATGGTGAAGGACAGGGGTGTCTGTGCCTGATCCTGGAGGGCTGCCGGCTTTCCTTACTTCCACTTTCTTCATCAGTGACCAACTTCTGCTGTTAACTGACTTGTTTTCTTGTACTAACACAGTCCTCTGAATTGAATTTTTTATTTCTGTAAATTGCAACCAAACAGAAATGGGATGTGAGTTGAGCCAACAGATGACCTGCCAAGTTAAGTCCTCAAATCTCCAGCCAATTCCACTATCACCATTTTCCTAACTAGTAGCCGGCTGTCGTTAATTAAAACTGTTATTTAATGCCATGGCCTGTTGCTGCTCTTATTCTGCTACAGAAGACATGTCCAAAAGTGTTGTATGGGAAGCGTCGGTGCACAGCCATTTTAAGATCTCTCCAGAGATGTTCAATCGGATACAAGTCTGGGCTCTGGCTGGGCCACTCAAGGACATTCACAGAGTGTGCTTAGGGTTGTTGTCCTGCTGAAAGATGAACCATCACCCCAGTCTGAGGTCAAGAGCGCTCTGGAGCAGGTTTTCATCCAGGATGTCTCTGTAAATTGCTACAGTCATCTTTCCCTTTATCCTAACTAGTCTTCCAGTTCCTGCCGCTGAAAAACATCCCCACAGCATGATGCTGCCACTACCATGCTTCACTGTAGGGATGGTATTGGCCTGGTGATGAGCGGTGCCTGGTTTCCTCCAAACGTGACGCTTGGCATTCACACCAAAGAGTTCAATCTTTGTCTCATCAGACCAGAGAATTTTGTTTCTCATGGTCTGAGAGTCCTTCAGGTGCCTTTTGGCAAACTCCAGGCGGGCTGCCATGTGCCTTTTACTTAGGAGTGGCTTCCGTCTGGCCGCTCTACCATACAGGCCTGATTGGTGGATTGTTGCAGAGATGGTTGTCCTCCTGGAAGGTTCTCCTCTCTCCACACAGGACCTCTGGAGCTCTGACAGAGTGATCATCGGTTCTTGGTCACCTCCCTGACCAGGCCCTTCTCCCCCGATCGCTCAGTTTAGATGGCCGGCCAGCTCTAGGAAGAGTCCTGGGGCCTCATGTATAACGCCGTGCGTAGAACTCGCACTATAACATGGCGTAAGCACAAAAGCTGAAATGTGCTTACGCACAGAAAAATCCAGATGCAGGAATCTGTGCGTACTCCAACTTCCACGTTCTTCCGCTACATAAATCCCGATCAGTGTGAAAAGTAATGCTTGTGCATGCGCTTTATGTAATGCCCCAACTCCTCCCAGAATTACACCTCTTTGAATATGCAAATCAATATAAATCACCCTTAAGCTCAGCCTTCTGTGAAAAGACAATGGGAAAAGCACGGGGGAAAATATAAGAATTTCAGCGAATACCAAGTGGAGGCAAAGGAAAAACATACTATTTGTTCAAATAAACCGTGGTATAATCAACAAAAGGAAGTTGATCGAGTGACATAGCGTGTTGGAGAAACTTGAAAGCTCACGTTCACAAAATCGCACAGTGCCGGAAATAAAAAAGAAGTCACATATGAAAGTCGCCGTGAAAAGGCGAGTTGTAGCCCACTGTCTGAGTGTTATATGAAAGCTTATTCGGGTACACAGGAAAAAATAGGCACACAGTGGGGAAAAAGCATGAAATGTCAACTTCAATCTCGACATCTCCACTTTAATCACGTAGTTTATTTTGTCATTAAAGTAGAACATCATAAACTTCATCTTAAAATCGTTTAATTAACCAGTTTCTCAAATCACATCGTAATTAAAGTAGCACGTTAAATGCTTTGTTTTGTATTTGATCTTCTATGTGCTCTGTGTGTGTGAATCACTACTTGCTTCTTAAACCGGCTCTCTTCCTCCAACTGGACACAGAATCCATTACATTCGTGATATTACAGCTCTCTGAATAACTAAAATACTGAGATGTATACGTGATATCATTTTATGATGATAGGAGTTAAAGCACGTTATTAAACATGTGTTTCACTTCGATGAAATAATTTATTGCAGCAATACTCAGGGGTGGCTCTAGGCTTGTGGTGGCACTGGGCAGAGGAAGAATCAGTGGCTCCTTCGCCCGCCAATGTCAGTAAGGTAGCTTATGCAAGGTGGATGGCCACGTCCGTTGCAGACACTGCATAGCCGCCTCGTGCTCATGACACAAGCATTTAACTTTTGCCGAAATTTGTTGGTGCATTTTTTAGCTGTGTTATTTTCTCTTTCTGTTTTATATTCAATATATATTGGCTTAGCCGCCACTGAAGTCCTTGCTTTTCTTTCCCCAAGTAACCAATCGCCACACAATCAGCTCTGTAATAGAAGTTAAGCCATCTGTAAGCTTAGCGCCGATTATTCAAAACATTTAAGGAACATTGAAATATCTTCGTAGTACATGTTTAATTATTCTATCCTTCACGACACTCACAGTGAAGAATATAGATTATTTAAATGAAGTTAAAGTTTTATCTGTATAATATAATCAACATATTTTGCTGCATTTCACCTTAAAAATGATATCGTCATTATATGTAAATACGCGCTTTATAACGTGGCTCAGGTTGTGCGATATTATAACTATAGTGCAAGTTTACAGTGGGGTGATTGTACTTATAAGTACAAACAGTTTTACAAGGTGCAATTGATTGAATGCATTTAAAGTTCTTGGGATGAAACTGTTTCTGAACCGCGAGGTCCATACAGGAAAGGCTTTAAAGCGTTTTGCAGTGGCTCAGACAGCGTGTCCTTGAAGCTGTATACCGATAATTCTCTTTCCGATCAGCTGCTGCTGTGATTCACACTCAGATACAGTGATATAAATACTCCGAGTGGTGCAGTGAGAGTAATATGGAAAAAGATGATCCGCTCTGGCAACTCCTAACGGGAGGAGCTGAAAGAAGAAGAAGGAGAAGTGACAGTAACAACGCTAAAGCAGTTATGGTATTTGGAATACTATGGCTGTTCCCTGGACCATTATATTGTTACTAGTTAATTACAATCTGATGCGTTACAATAATAAACAATATGCGGTTAGTTTCAGTGTATTTATAAAGCCGTGTCAGGAAAATAAGGTGTAACCACACAGGAACAGTAGCACTGCTTTGACGCTGGGTGCCGCCAGTCTGCAAAACCGAGCGGAGAACTTGCGTACGACAAGGTATGACGTACCGTGGAAAAGTGCATGGCTTTACGCCAAGTGTAGGTTTTATACATCGCGATTTGAACGTGGAAAAGTTCTTACTCCACATTTCTATGCGTACACACCGTTTATACATGAGGCCCCTGGTGGTTTCGAACGTCTTCCACTTACGGATGATGGAGGCCACTGTGCTCATTGGGACCTTCAAAGCAGCAGACATTTTTCTGTAACCTTTGCCAGATTTGTGCCTCGAGACAATCCTGTCTCGGAGGCCTACAGACAATTCATTTGACTTCATGCTTGGTTTGTGCTCTGACATGAACTGTCAACTGTGGGACCTTATACAGACAGGTGTGTGCCTTTCCAAATCATGTCCAATCAACTGAATTTACCACAGGTGGACTCCAATTAAGCTGCAGAAACATCTCAAGGATGATCAGGGGAAACAGGATGCACCTGAGCTCAATTTTGAGCTTCATGGCAAAGGCTGTGAATACTTAAGTACATGTGATTTCTCAGTTTTTTTATTTTTAATAAATTTGCAAAAACCTCAAGTAAACTTTTTTCACGTTGTTATTATGGGGTGTTGTGTGTAGAATTCTGAGGAAAAAAAATGAATTTAATCCATTTTGGAATAAAGCTGTAACTTAAGAAAATGTGGAAAAAGTGATGTGCTGTGAATACTTTCCGAATGCACTGTATATCTACAGTATATAATGTCCCAATATTTTTGGACTTTACAATAGAACACCTTAGCAACTAGGCCATGTGTTAGGATTGTTCAGCCCATCTACTCCTTGAGTAAAGATGTACACCAGTGGTTTCCAAACTCGGTCCTGGGGACCCCCTGCGGCTGCAGGTTTTTGTTTCACCCAACTTCCATTTTTCATTGAGAGTCAGTAGAATGTCACATGATATACAGTATATGTTAGGCTATAAGAATAAGTACCGTATATACTCACGTATACTCATAGCTTCATTAAATGAGTCATTATGTCCCAGTTTGTGTGTTTTGGAGTCAATGTAAAAACTGTAAAACTTACATTTGGTAGATTTTGTTTTTATTAAAATGTACTAAGCAGTTATATAGGGGATATGTATTTTTATTTTTATAATTATTATTACTTTTATTTTAAAGTTTTTAACAGTATTTTTCTTCCAAATTTACATTTTGCTTTTCCAGGTGTTCTGGTTATTTAATGGATTATTTACCAGTTGGTGGTTTTGACTCTGATGTGTTACAGATTTCATCATCATCATCATCATCCTGGGTGTCTGCTGTGCTTGCTGTTAATTGTCACTATTAGGATTAAATGATTAGAGCAAACTACAACTGAGATCAGTTGTTATCAACTATTATTACTGATTATGAATCTGGTTGAAACAAAAACCTGCAGCCACAGGGGGACCTCAGGACCGAGTTTGGGAACCACTGGTGTAGACAATACAGCAAAATTTTTATGTATGTGTGTGAAGCAGACATGGCTCCAAAAGGTCTCTCCAGTCCATGTTGTACTTATTTTTTCACTCCCTTAAATTCAGTTTCAACTTTTTTATTTACTATGGCTCATAATACATTTTTGAGTGGTAAAAGGATGGCACTGTACCTAAAAACAGTTGAAAATCAAGATGATGGTGAATGGTCTGATCCAAAGGTAAATACCAAGATGAGGACACAGAAGAGAATATGGTCAGTGACACTGCGCTGTCAAGTACAGTACATCTCTCTGAAGTGGCACACATCCTTCATGCCCACTCAATGCCAGCAGCTGAGAGGAAATTCAGATGAAAGAGACTTATGTCATCTACTCTTTTGAATTCTGTACCCCAGCCTGACTGTAAGGTGTGGTTGGTTAAAATAATCAAGTTTTATTTCAGATGCTCTCTTTCCATTATCCCTGCTGTATCAACACTTGGTCATTTGGTTCCTGTGTACATTCTTACAATAGTGATCCTTGTCGAATCCACTACAGTGTATAAAGAATATTCATGTAAGCCTCTATCATATCAAACTCAGCACAAACTGTATATGATTCATAACATATCTAATTACAGTATATTATGATGCAAAATAGATTCTGCAGAAGTGTTTGGTTACTTGGTCAGTAACAGTTCCAAATTTGCAAAAAAAAAAACTAAAATCACATGGTCCCATTCCATCTGCCAAATTATTTCACTGTTCTTCCATTATGTAACAATACAGTATGTGTTTGGAAATAATCTCTTAACAAACTTAAGAGTACAAAGTAATTTTAGATAAAAAAAAAAACAAAATTTTGGGAACTGTGAAATCTGTAGTATAATAGAAGCAAAAAAGAAAAAGCAAATCTTTAATACAGCTAAACAATGAGCAGCTGGGTTAGCGTTAGAGGCATCAAGTATAAACATTGAAAAAGTTCATAAAATTCAGTCACTTTTGGATAATTGTGTTTGTACTGCCAGCCAAACTACTTGATTCTTGTGCGCCAATACAATATTTACCAGTGTGATAAAAACCTGTTCTAATGACAAACTTATAGCACAAATGCATTTTAGGCCATTCCTGCCCTCTTATAAGGCCAACCACTAGTTTTGGCGAAGAGTGCTTCTTGGTGATATGGAAATGTGATGCTGAAATGACATTTTTCTGAAAATATTCACAATGAAACAGTTAGGCTTAATCCAACCAACTGTGCACATATTAAGATTTTAGAAATATTTCATTAACAGCAATATCAATTGAATTCCAAATATAGTCAATCCTTATTCTACAGTGAAAGGGGCCATTTACTCTAATACACTGATGCACTTAAACATTTGAAATATTTAAAAATAAATGCAGACACACAAATCCAATGCAGCTTGCACTAATGAAATATTTTAATCTATTTTTTGTTTCCAGTTACTTCATGACAGAAAAAATGAAAAAAAAAAAATAAAAAAAAAATCCCACGTATCTAGAAATGTGAACATATTGGTACATTAGCTACACATCACATTACCTTAAACAAAATTACAATCCGCATTCACCCACTCACTGGAGAACCTGGAGAACAAATACAGTAACAGTAATGAAGTGGGGGAAGCTTAGGCAGGGGGATATGGAGAAAGAGAGAGCAACCCTTCTCATGCATGACCATTATGGAAAGCTTTGATTAAGCAATCATGGCTGCCACTGAAAGCTGAAAAATAAGGCTTCTGAAAGCAGGTACACAGTAGCATGTATTATCTTTTAGCATTTCCACTGTATATATTTGAATCTTATCAAAGGATAACTGCCATATTTTTAAAACTTATATAGATTTCAAAAAAGGAAGGCTCAAGTATAACAGACTTTCAAACTGGAGTTACTGCACTAACACAAGAAATCACAAACTAACAAAACTGGTCTTTACTAGCAACTAAAAAAACAAATATTTCAAGTATATATTAAAAATGTACATACAAATCAAAAGAAGCAGTCAGGGTAAAAAAAAGATGATAAAACTACCTGGTAAACTGAAGGCCTTGACCTGTTTAGTACCACTGTGTATAAATCCTTCCTAAGCCTTAACTGAGGAGTTGGCTACTTACCAAGTAAACGACCCACCTAAACGAAGTGCAAATAAAGGAAATGCAAAGATGTTACATATGCCACTGCATTACGTAATAAACACCATCTTTACATCAAAAGCAATCACAACCTTCAAATTTAAATGCAGTACTTAAACTATACAGCTATATTTAAAAACCTAGTTGCTAAGAACTTTATTTTGGCATTAAACATTATTTTTACATGGTGATAATGCTGAAAATATGTAAACATTTTTTTTGCAAATGTAAATACCTTCTAATGCATAGTTTAGGTCCTTAAATAGTCTCACCAACTTTTGTTGCAAGTCCATAAAGACAGAGGTCCATAATAAAGCACAGAAATTCTGCATGCTAAGGTTTGGAAAGTTGAGAGAGAGAAGGGAAGAGAAAGGCGGGTGGGAGCAGGAGTTTGGGGTACAGAATGGTTGACAGGATGAAGCAAAAGGGTTGCTGTCTCAGAAGATAATATGCCTGAAGCAGAGTATGACAAACATACTTTAACCAGAAAGGCGCTGGTACTGGCCAAAGTAGTTCCAGTTATTTCTCAATAACCCGTTTTGAAATACGTTTCTCCAAACCCTGGTAAACAACTCCACTATTCCAGCATTCACATTTAAGTCAAGGTTTGAAAGGCTTGCCGACAAGCACACGTTACCTCTTTAGTTTCTGCAGATATTTACTGAAGACGTTAAACGTAAAATTTCATACATTTTTATACAATATTAGTCACATAAATTACACTTCAAACCCAAATGCACATTTTGTTTTGCCACCACAATTTTCATATTAAGAGGACATACTTTCAGAAATGGCATGTGTTAAGAAACAGACATATCTGTTTTGTGAACTATTTTATATTTTACTTTCTTTCTTTTTAACCACATATGTTTCGCCATTTCCACCTTGGCCTTCTTGGGATGAGACCAACACAATCTTATTTATACTTATTTATTTTGCAGATTTTCTAAGTGACTTTCATTTCTAAGCCACAAGTACATCAATTGCATTCATTGTATTTGAACACAGAAGAGTTGTGCATTTCACAAACAGCCTTGTTTTATTTTTCAAATCTGAGTGGGAATGTGCTTTATCTTGTCTAATTTTCTGCCTGTACACAGCCAAAATGGAAAAGGTATAATGTATAATGGAATTTAGAGAGCTCACGGCTGACTGTTACAGTTTAATTTTCAATTAATACAGACATTGGTAAATTTCTATCTGTGGTAAATAAACTCACAATTTGGAATAATTTTTAATAAAAATGAAACTTTTTTGAATTATCATAAAAGCAAATTTTTACCTCTAAATTTTCTGTTTCGTTGTTAAAATGTTAATTTAAAATGTATTTGAGTGCAAAATAATGATTTATATTTGCTACTTGAGAACAACTGAATCTAGAAGAAAGCTAAATGTGAAAGCACATACATTATCCACAGTATTTATTTAACTGTATAATTCACGTCATTTAATTATATTTGGTCGTTATTTGCAGAAAAATATATACAATGTGTATGTATATTATATATAACACAGAAAAGTATAAATCATTACAAAAAGTCATAAATTAAACAACAGACTGTTGAACAAGAAAGGATGTCAAGTGATCGTGATTCCATGCAACAGTTTCAACTCGTAAAAGATCCAGATCACATTCCTTAAGTAAATACTGCACTACATCCACACTTACAGATAAGGAGGCCATTGACTTGCCACTTAGCAAAATTGTTCATTTATGGCCACTAACTATACAACAAGAAATTGTTTTAATGTATAGCTGCTGGAAAATAATAACACAATAGATTAAAAAAATATATACGTAATAAATTAAAACGAGAAAAAAAATAATAAATCAACTGCCTCAGCAGCAAAGTGATCAACACTTAAAGAGCCGAACATGCTCAGAAACATAACGATAAGGGTAAGGTTGATAAATAAGATTAAAACAAAACACAATAAGGCTTTAAAATATTATGATGTTCAGTCCTTACAAACCATAACGCTAATAGCAAGTACCAATGGAAACTAACCTTTTGAGATGCATTTGTTACTGAAGTACTCATGACATGTAGAACGAAAAAACTAATGTTCTTGGAGAAGTAATACATGATTTTGTGCATAAAATTGTGTGAATTTTAATTTACCTTTTTATTTACTAGTCAAATTCTTCCAAGGGTTATTATATTATATTAAGCCTGTTCCATAATAAGAAATATAAAAACTTTGCATTTACCTGGTTTTTATGTACGTGGAATTTAAATAAGATGTCAATGTGAAAAGTAGTTTGTGCTGAAATGCGTGTGTGTGTATATATACATATACATACATACACACACACATATATATATATATATATACACACACATATATATATATACACACATATACATACATACATACACACACATATACATACATACACACACACACACACATTTCAGCACATACTACTCAGACCACTCTTCTGCAATTATGGCAGTAAATAAGAAATTAGTACCTCTTCACTAGAATTATTGGCAACATGTTGGGAATCATTAAGACACACAATGTAACAGATGTGCAAAGACTTCCTAAATGAAAAATGTTATCCACACTACTCCCAGTACATGCGTATATGATAAATCAAGTTCATGTGCATACACCAGCACGTTTGTTGTGCAATGATTATCACACAGGCATCCTGTTTATATACAACTATTTCAGTAACCTCACCCTTGTCATCATGCCTGACCATTACGAGGCATATCAATAATGAAAAAGCAGCAGAAAATATGTTAAAATATTAATTAGTTAAATAACACATTAACTGTGAGGTGTGAACAGACAATTCCTGAAACATTACTATATTTTCTCTTCAAACAATACAAATATTTTTCAATAGCAGCACTTGTCTCAGTCAGTAACACCATGTCACCCCAAGCGGAGCAGAATTGCTGCATCTTGTTCATTAACAAGAAAAATCCTCTCCCCTCAGCAAGATCAGAGCGAGGTGGTAGGTTCTGGCATTTCAATATATTTCAAACACCATAGTTTAAGTCCTATAAAAAAGAGAGAAAAAAAGTAGTATTCAACATGACATTAGAACTCAACTCATTAAGCAATCATTTTGAAATTACCATGTGTTCTTGTTTTGACACACATGTTAAATGAACAATAACTAGATCTCCACAGATTTACATAGTCCATAAATGGTTTTCGTTTCATAAGTATGTTCTGCAGTATACAATAAAAACCTAAACAATTAAATCTTTTGATAATGAACATGTAGATGATATACAGGTCTTTTACATAATAACATACAAGTACATGTACTTTATTCCTTTATGCCCAAAAGGGTTTTCAGCATTATTGTGCCTAAATTACATACCAAAAATAAATGGCTATTAATCTGCTTATGTAGTAAAGAAGCTTTAAAAATGACTTGTGTTGAGAATAACACATCAAAATTTTTAAGTCTAATCAAACCTTTGTTTCACTCCAATATCAACTGAAAAAAAATTAAAACACAAAAAATTGGGCATTTTTTCAGCCCCAGTCTGTCATCAAACATTGCACCAAGTTTTGATGGCATATCTCATAGCATTGCAAAATTACATTGTTTGGCACAAATGCAAATTTTTAAATGCAAAATTCAACTGCCTATTAAATCACAGGAAGAGATGATTCAAAGTAAGGTCTCTTAACTCAGTAGGAAAGTGATGCTCTACACCAGGAGAACTCAACTGCGGTTCTGACCGCCCATAGTGGCTGCAAATTTAATTGCAAACAGTTTCATAATTAGAAGTCAGGCCTAACAGACAATGGAGCTTGGTATTTATTTATATGGTTTGTTAGTAATTTCATTATTCCAAGACAAAAACTATGTATTTTTTGCTTTCGGAGAAATTTATCGATATGTCTTTGGTCCTTCTCTCTCATTTATTTCAAAATAAGTTATTAACACAGATACAGCATGATGTATATGTATTGTTTAAATGGTAGCACATTAGCTGGAGAGCTGGTGGTTCCTTTGTCATTTACACCTCATTATTAACTGATGGCTGGTAAAGAAAACAAGCAATAATTAAAGCCTAAAATGTCACGGTTTATAGGTAAAATCTGCAATTAAGTGTTCTGAATTGTAACAAGTTAACTATAACTAAGCTCAAAAAATTACAGTTTTATTAGTAAATAAACAGATCTAATTAAGAAACTTGTTAAAATGAACACCTGCAGCCACTATGGACCTCCAGGAATGTAACTGAATAGCCCTGTTCTATACCATCTAAAATAAGAAATCTGTTCTTTCTCAGAACTGGGAAGAACTCATTTAGGTCACTGTGTAAATATACTGAACGTGTATTCTATCTTTTTAGTTGATTAGCTGTTTTGTCATGTCTTTTGTAGTTCTTTCATTCAGCCTGGACTGCTTTTAATGTGTAATATTCTATCTTAATACATTTATATGAAAAAGTTTGGGAACCCCTCTCAGCCTGCAATTAAAACACAAACAAATTAGGTGTTTTTTTCAGCCCCAGTCTGACATCTATCATTGTACCAAGTTTTGTACTTCTGAGCCTGTATAATAATTTACTCTATTTTCAACAAAAAAAGATAACAGTGGTATGTCTTTCATTTTCTAGGAACATCTGAATACTGCGGTGTTTTAGTGAAGCAGTATTTAGCTGTATGAAATTAAATCAAATGTGAAAAGCTGGCTGTGCAAAAATTTGGATACCCTTGTAAATTTGCTGATTTGAATGCATGTAAACTGCATGTAAACTGATTACTTGCAACACCAAATTGGTTGAATGAGCTCGATAAGCCTTGAACTTCATAGAAAGGTGTGTCCAATCATGAGAAAAAGGTATTTAAGGTGGTCAGTTGCAAGTTGTGCTTCCCTTTGACTCTCCTCTGAAGACTGACAGCATGGGACCCTCAAAGCAACTCTCAAAAGATATGAAAACAAAGATTGTTTCTTATCATGGTTTAAGGGAAGGCTACAAAAAGCTATCTCAGGTGTTTAAACTGTCAGTTTCAACTGTAAGGAATGTAATCAGGAAATGGAAGGCCACAAGCACAGTTGCTGTTAAGCCCAGCAGGCCAAGAAAAATACAGGAGTGGCATATGCACAGGATTGTGGTTACAGACAATCCACAGATCACCTCTAAAGACCTGCAAGAACATATTGCTACAGATGGTGCATCGTTCTACAATTCAGCACAATTTTTACAAAGAATATCTGTATGGCAGGGTGATGAGAAAGAAGCCCATTCTACACTCACGCCACCAACAGAGTCGCTTGTTGTATGCAAATGCTCATCTAGACAAGCCAGATTCATTTTGGACCAAAGTGCTTTGGACTGATGAGACAAAAAATGAGTTATTTGGTCATAACAAAAAATACTTTGCATGGTGGAAGAACACCACCGCATTCCAAGAAAAACACCTGCTACCTACTGTCAAATTTGGTGGAGGTTCCATCATGCTGTGTGGCTAGTTCAGGGACTGGGGCCCTTGTTAAAGTCGAGGGTCGGATGAATTCAATCCAATATTAACTAATTCTTAAGGATAATGTTCAAGCATCAGTTACAGAGTTGAAATTACGCAGGGTTGGATATTCCAACAAGACAATGACTCAAAACACCATTCGAAATCTACAAGGCATTCATGCAGAGGGAGAAGTACAATGTTCTGGAATGGCCGTCACAGTCCCCTGACTTGAATATCATCAAAAATCTATGGGATGATTTGAAGCAGGCTTTCCATGCTAGGTAGCCATCAAATTTAACTGAACTGGAGAGATTTTGTATGGAAGAATGGTCAAAAATACCTCCATCCAGAATCCAGACACTCATCAAAGGCTATAGGAGGCATCTAGAATCTGTTATATTTGCAAAAGGAGGCTCAACTGAGTATTGATGTACAGTAATATCTCTGTTGGGGTGCCCAAATTTATGCACCTGTCTAATTTTACTATGATGCATATTGCATATTTTCTGTTAATCCGATAAACTTAATGTCACTGCTGAAATACTACTGTTTCCATAAGGCATATATTAAAAGGAAGTTACTGCTTTGAAAGCTCAGCCAATGATAAACAAAAATCTAAAGAATTAAGAGGGGATCCCAAACTTTTTGATATGACTGTATATATACTGTGTAAAAATAAATAAATAAATAAATAATTATATATATATATATATATACACGCACACATATACATATATATACATATATATATATATATATATATATATATATATATATATATATATATATATACATACACACACATATATATATACACACATATACATACATACATACACACACATATACA
>JANRMT010062812.1:1267163-1280958 GCA_026402145.1 Polypterus bichir lapradei | reverse complement strand
ATACACACACACACACACTCTCTTTATATATCATTCTGAAGCAACACAAATAATCTGTCACTATGTATTGTACATATAATCAAACCTTTATTTTTAAATTTATATTTAATGCCAGTCCTTCAAACAATTTCTGTTTACCACTAGACACAGTGAAACCATACATTTGTACAACAGATTGGAGTCCTTCAAAAAATGTGTTATTCTGAATATAGTCAAAACTGTGACTCAAGGTCTTCATATTCTGCATCACTAGCATTCTGTAACTTTTCTAGAACCTCCTCAACCACACTTTTTTTTTGATAAGGAAGACATTTTCCTAATACAAACTTCAAATATTACTGCACATCAACCAAACTGTTCGCATGTACTTTTACAGAAGCTTGTGCATAAAGATTAGCTGTCAAATACAATATATATTTGCCTTGCCTTTTATGCACAACTGTGACACGTAAAAATGACCAGTCACAGACACCTATACATCACTGCAGAGGTGTGAAACTCGTCTATCCAATGTTAATGAGCCTTTCACTGTATGTGGCTCAATGTAGGTGGTATCTTTGATACTGCTCGCTTTGCCATATACATGTGCAAATTGCTAATGAAAGACAACAGACAACATGGAAAATTATGATTTAATTGAAAGAAGACACCCCTGAGTATGTAAAACACTATTATTATTTTTGATTAACCTGTGAGTTTATTCCAATATACACAAATAATTTTGACATACGGCAGTGTATTCCTTGTGGGACTCCTCATGGATAAGTGGCTAAGGGTGCATAATTAAAGAGCTCTCATGACTAAAGGTACTGTATATTCTTCTGCAGCTTACAGAATTTTAATTTAGGGGAGAACCCTGGTCAACACATTCAAGCCCCTTTTCTTTGAACAGTAATTGCAACCCCTTGATTTGAATGCACTTCAGTCCTCCATCACCAACAAGAAAACCCACTATTATAGCTTTAACTATCGCCATTTTGCAAATTACGTAGCAAACAGTTTAATGTCATCTTCTTTTTAACTGCATCCATCTGTTTTCTCATCTTCTTAATTTAGGTTCATGGGAAGCTGGTACTTATCCTGGTGGAACTGGGCAAAAGGCCAGGACCACTCTATGTGGGGTATTAAATGATGTGTTGTTAAATTAAAACTTAGCAAATACAAAGAGCATAAGCTGTTCAGTGTTTACAATGTTGTCAACTCACAGGGGGGTTGGTTTAGCAGAGTGAGAGAAGAAGAAAGTGAAGTATAGGGAGAATGTTTGATATTAGAGTTCAGTTCATATGTTGCTGAGAAAAAAGTACAAAAAAGACCAGAAGTGCTTCCTTGCTAAAGCAAATGTGTAAATTCATCATTTGTCACTTCTAAGTTTGCTGCAAATGTAAAAGCTAGTGCAAACACAAACTACTACAAAAATGAAGTACCTTTCACATCAAAAAAAGATTTATTTTACCAATAAATAAATATTAAGGTATCTCTACTGACTAACATGGCAAAATAGCAACTATACAAAAATTCAGTCCAGAAAACAGTGAACGCTGAATTACTAGGCCTAAACACGCTCAATGAAGTAGCACTTTAGAAAATAACCTAAAATTATTACATAATATATAGATAAGCAAAGTAGTATGGTGTTTCCTCCAGAGTGAGGTAAAGAATTATCACTAAGTTGTTGTATTTGAAGGATATTTACCATAGCTCTACACTACAATATGGAAATAAAAACATCGCAGTGTCTTCAGTATAAAACTGAAGGTGCTAGTAAATCTTGCCTCAAATAAAGCTATGGATATTCTCAGGTTGGAGAAACTGTACATCATATTGAAATTGTGCTGAAGGAGCATGGAGCATGCACATGGCTGAATGGTTACCGTGTCTGTAAAAAGAGCACTAAACGGAAGTTAAATGATTCTGCACAGAATTGTGAAGCCCCGATGCAGACATCATGAAACAACTTGTTACACCAGTAGTTCTCAGCTGTTTTGCCTTGGCCCAGCTATAAGCTCAAATGACTTTCAGGGACCATCTGTGTATGACAATATTTTCACCTTAAGGATGTCAGAACAGTTAAACAACTGAAAATTTTTAACTTCACATAAGATATATCCACATAAAAGTACTAACTTTTTTTGTAAGCTTCACTTCTATTTTAAGCAAACTTAAACTTAAGCAAACTTTAGAAGATTCAAAACGGAAAATCTTATTGCTAGTGGGAAGCTTGCTGCTGCAGCTGGCTATTAAGGAGAACTATGCATGGAGATCTCTGACGAGCACACATGCATGTCCATCTTCAAGGCTCCATTTGGAGGAGTATTACATTGTCAAGGCAGTCGCAGTTGAAAAACCTGAATCACAAAGATATGTAGTGCTGAATGGCATTATTTCACCACATCTGATCAAAAATGCTTCCAGTGAAAACTGACAGAAATGATCTCTCAATGTGCTATCAGAAGAAAAGTCAAGAAGTTGTTTGAAAAGTTGGGTGGGAAAAGTAGCTGGAAGCTTTTCCTCAATACAGTCAGTGATGGGACAGTATTTCTCAAATAATCTGCTGCTTGCTCATCCATCAGCTTGGGGAAATAAAAGTCCAATTTTATAAATAATGACAAATGTACTGTTACCTGATGTTTGATAATACTAAAATTAGGATTTCTTTTGTGAATTAAGAATACATCTCCTGGAACATGTCTACGGATCCTGAGGAGACATGAGATTTCCAATGTTTGAATTTTCTTTTGAAAGCCTCAACTTGCTTGTGTTGGGCAATCCTGTTCATTTGCGGATCTTGCACCTTTGTTTAGTTTGTTTCACCGACAATGTCTGAAAAATTAGCCGCTTCTCATTCCTCAGAAACTGAACTAGCTCTGGCTTTTTATTTAAAAGAAAAGAGCACAATTCCTCCCTGAAACTAAACAGTCGAGCTAGCATCCATCAATGTTATCACTTCTGTGTGCAAAGCTTACATCTCCACGATGACTTCCTCACAGAATACAGAGAAAAACCTTGTGCTTAGCTTGGACAAAGTTTACCAATGTCAAGGCAGTGTCAAAAACCTTACAGAGCTCTGGTTTCATGTTTTTTGTGGACACACACATATGAAAAGCAATGAGTGGAGATCACCACGACACAATGGCTTTTGTTCTTTGCACTTTCAACTAATGCTTTCCTATTGACAAACTTATCGGCATACTCCCAAATGCAATTAGCCCAGTCTGTTGTATTTAAAGTCATTATAACAACAAATACTTCAAATGCTTTATTGGGTGCTGCAGTCTTTAAGTCTTTACAAAACAGATAATCTCTGACTTTATTTTCCCTATGATAGTGAACATATGTGATCACTGAGCAGCAGTGCACTGCACAGATATATTCTTGGACATGGTGGAGATATGGCGATGAACAGTATGATTTGACACTGACATTTTCTCTGGAACCTTTGTAGTGTTATGTTAGACAAGCATTTCTTCCTTTTACTTGCAACTGAAGCAGATCTGACTCATTAGCTGTACTTGTTAGGAGTGGGTTGGACAGAGGCTCATCAGAGTGGGTGTGATTTCAACGACTGTTTGTTGATTTGGACCTTTTATTTCTTTTCTGTTCATGTAACAAACTTGTCCATTTTGATCTGCAATTACCTGACTGTCATGCATGCATAGACTAAATAGAATTTTACAATTCTACTCTGTAGTGTATAATTGCAGATATCTGTTGTTTTATGATGTTAACTAATAGATTGTCTTAACACAAGAGATTAGACTGAAGTCAACCAAATGTTTATTAAAAAATAATTATTTCAACTTTTACTTTGGAAGGAAACTTTTGAATTTTACAGTTATGTTTGAAAGTGTGTGACAAGGAGAATTCAATTCCTCTTTAAGGAAGACTAAGGCAAGCATGATTTGTGTCCTGTAACTTCATAATTTATGTATGAAACTATGTTAAAATTGTTGGTCATTACAAGGTATACATTGTTGATCAAACAAGTTATAAGAAATTACATAAAAAGGAAAAACGTTTTTCCAATTCAAATAAAAAAAGCAGCAAATGTAAAGTGAACTCTTGATGAACAATAATACAACTTAAAATTTGTTTTATATTCAAGGTAGCACACTTCTGCACAATAACCTACTTTTCTAAAACTGATATTCAGTCTTCTGCTTACCCAATATAAGTTAAACGTTCAATAGTCAAATATACTCTGATTACCTGTGCAATTGTTAAATACGTTGTAGTGTTTATAATTTATCTTGAGATGTATGTGTATGTCCGAGACGGGGAACGTGTAGATTCTGCCTGTGAAGATGGATCATTTAAAAAATCCCAAATAAGGATAGTGTCATCATGTGAACTGCTGACAATTTGAAATTCATCAAACTGAAGTCTGAATACCCTTCCAGAATGTTCCTGCAAAAATAAAAAGAAAAAAAACTGCAATCACAGTAAAAACATTAATGACAAACTGAAAAAAAGCTTAGAATATGGTATTAGACATAACAGGTCTATACATCTTTTAGTTCTAGCTCATTCTTACAAAATATTATGAGATCCTACCTGGACATGATTTACAATGCAATAGTGACAAAAAACCAATCAGGAACACTCAATAAAACCAGTAAGCCAAAAGTATAACTAAAAGCACATCTTTTTAAACATAAATTATTTTTTCCCAAAATGAGTATCACTTCCATATAGGTTGTAACTCTCCATTTTTAAACATATATTTTTTAATTAAATTTGCAACCTACCAGGTATAAAGAGAGTCTACCCAACCAAATAATACAATTAACTTTCAGTTTGTGATATGTAAAAGTGTGGAAACATACGGTGACTTAATCAAAGAATTACTGGCAACACACAGTGTGAACACATTTCAAAAACATGTTCACATGAATATTCAGTCATGAAATACTTAATGCTTAAACATTCTTCAGGATTATGCAGGTTTGGGGACCTTACAATTTCGTTCTGTTGCTTGTGAACAGAACCCACTAATTTTTGTAAACTGTAGTAAGAAACTAAACACTAACATGGCAAAATACTTGCATTGAAAAAAGGATGTAAAAAGGCAAAAGAGAATACTTGTGCTAGTCATCTGGGTACGTAATACATATATCATAAAAACAAGAAGGGTGCCAACCTCATGAAATGTGTTGGCAAATTGGTTAAATACATATATTAGAAAATGTGATGGCTTGCTCAATTCCCATTTCTCCTACTTGCTTGATTACTATGCATTACCAAGAGCCATCTTCTAACACGCTATGCAGATATTAAGCCACTGTGCCTTTTTTCTATGCATTTTACATATATTTGTATAAGTGTCATGAATATATATGTTAATATTTACTAATTCCCATTTAGTTAAAATGCTGAAATTTGGCAGAATAGAACATCAAGGGTTGTAGATATCTGCAAAAAAGCATGTTTTGGTAGGGCAATTTTGGTGGTAGGGAATTCAAAGGCTTAAGCCCTGACCAACTGTACCCATTAACCCCTGATCTTTTTGTCCATCATATACAATATAGCCCTGATCAATGTTACACCGTAATATGAATGTGCATGAAAGCCCAAAGAGACCAAACAACCCAAAACACCAACCCACACTCTTAGATCTTATATACATGTAAGACCACACACAACAATCACAGAGGGGGCTAAGATCCTAATACCTAAAAATCCTAGAAACCCCCTGGACCAATTGCGTCAGTTTAAATAAATGGGTCCACCATGAGTTACTCCATTGTAGATATATTTGGATCCATGGACCTAGACATGGGTCCCCCAGCTTGCTCTCCAAAATCATTTACATGTGTGTCTGCTTACTTTGAATGGAAATAGCCCACTCTCCAAAATTCTTTATACAGTGCATCCGGAAAATATTCACAGCGCGTCACTTTTTCCACACTTTGTTATGTTACAGCCTTATTCCAAAATGGATTAAGTTCATTTTTTTCCTCAGAATTCTACATACAACACTCCATAATGACAACGTGAAAAAAAGTTTACTTGAGGTTTTTGCAAATTTATTAAAAATAAAAAAACTGAGAAAGCACATGTACATAAGTATTCACAGCCTTTGCCATGAAGCTCAAAATTGAGCTCAGGTGCATCCTGTTTCCCCTGATCATCCTTGAGATGTTTCTGCAGCTTAATTGGAGTCCACCTGTGGTAAATTCAATTGATTGGACATGATTTGGAAAGGCACACACCTGTCTATATAAGGTCCCACAGTTGACAGTTCATGTCAGAGCACAAACCAAGCATGAAGTCAAAGGAATTGTCTGTAGACCTCCTAGACAGGATTGTCTCGAGGCACAAATCTGGGGAAGGTTACAGAAAAATTTCTGCTGCTTTGAAGGTCCCAATGAGCACAGTGGCCTCCATCATCCGTAAGTGGAAGAAGTTTGAAACCACCAGGGGCCTCATGTATAAACGGTGCGTACGCACAGAAATGTTGCGTAAGAACTTTTCCACGTTCAAAGTTCGAAACCACCAGGACTCTTCCTAGAGCTGGCCGGCCATCTAAACTGAGCGATTGGGGGAGAAGGGCCTTAGTCAGGGAGATGACCAAGAACCCGATGGTCACTCTGTCAGAGCTCCAGAGGTCCTCTGTGGAGAGAGGAGAACCCTCCAGAAGGACAACCATCTCTGCAGCAATCCACCAATCAGGCCTGTATGGTAGAGTGGCCAGACGGAAGCCACTTCTTAGTAAAAGGCACATGGCAGCCCGTCTGGAGTTTGCCAAA
The DNA here is from genome assembly GCA_026402145.1 of Polypterus bichir lapradei. Classification (NCBI taxonomy): domain Eukaryota; kingdom Metazoa; phylum Chordata; class Cladistia; order Polypteriformes; family Polypteridae; genus Polypterus; species Polypterus bichir. The sequence goes on along the minus strand of JANRMT010062812.1, from coordinate 1,274,212 downwards.
AGGCACCTGAAGGACTCTCAGACCATGAGAAACAAAATTATCTGGTCTGATGAGATAAAGATTGAACTCTTTGGTGTGAATGCCAGGCGTCACGTTTGGAGGAAACCGGGCACCGCTCATCACCAGGCCAATACCATCCCTACAGTGAAGCATGGTGGTGGCAACATCATGCTGTGGGGATGTCTTTCAGCGGCAGGAACTGGAAGACTAGTCAGGATAAAGGGAAAGATGACTGCAGCAATGTACAGAGACATCCTGGATGAAAACCTGCTCCAGAGCGCTCTTGACATCAGACTGGGGCGATGGTTCATCTTTCAGCAGGACAATGACCCTAAGCACACAGCCAAGATATCAAAGGAGTGGCTTCAGGACAACTCTGTGAATGTCCTTGAGTGGCCCAGCCAGAGCCCAGACTTGAATCCGATTGAACATCTCTAGAGAGATCTTAAAATGGCTGTGCACTGACGCTTTCCATCCAACCTGATGGAGCTTGAGAGGTGCTGCAAAGAGGAATGGGCGAAACTGGCCAAGGATAGGTGTGCCAAGCTTGGGGCATCATATTCAAAAAGACTTGAGGCTGTAATCGCTGCCAAAGGTGCATCGACAAAGTGTTGAGCAAAGGCTGTGAATACTTATGTACATGTGATTTCTCAGTTTTTTTATTTTTAATAAATTTGCAAAAACCTCAAGTAAGCTTTTTTCACGTTGTCATTATGGAGTGTTGTGTGTAGAATTCTGAGGAAAAAAATGAATTTAATCCATTTTGGAATAAGGCTTTAACATAACAAAATGTGGAAAAAGTGATGCGCTGTAAATACTTTCCGGATGCACTGTATATACAATGCATTCACATCTGCAGACATTAAGGAGGAATCATTTAAAAACCCTCCAAAACATAGTACCAGTAGACATTTTCTTTAGTTTCAAGCACTAGGGAAAACACCACCATTTTATCTCCACATCAATTAAACAATGTGAAAAGTCAAACACACATCCACATAAACTGTTTGAAAATATAGTATTATAAAAAACATATCAATCTAGAAAACATAAATCACAGTATATAAACTTTATTTATAATGTTTCATAATTAAAGGAACAAAGACAGACTAATAAAACATACAAGATCTATTAAGTTGCATAAGCAAACCAACTGACATTATAAACAAAGCTAATTATTTTACTTACCACAAGTGTTCTAAGACAGAGTGTTCCTGCAGGAGCCCGAGGGTCAAGAGCAGCAACTAAATCCCAAACTTTAATTTTACTGTTATCAAAAACAAAAACAAAAAAAAAAAAAACAACTTTATATTATCATAAATTTTTATATTTTATGTCACCCAACTCCAACACAACAACTTAAAGGAAAGATACTATAGACAGCTCAACTAATTGGTGAACAGTTATTTAATTTTTATATTCACTGACATCAATACTTACAAAATGGTATTTTACATAACAACATAACTTAATAATTAACATCACAAGACTATTCACATATTTTGACAAATTATATACTATGAAGTGGTGATACCAGACTAGTAAGAGGCTGCCAAGGGCAAATGTATCACAAAGCTGGCACAGTCACAAGTGTATACCTACAGTATTGTCAAGCACCTATTCACAACTAGCTGCAGTACCCCATCTGAATGACTAAAAATGTTTTACTACATTTTTGTTTAAACCACTCATCATTTGGGCTAAATTCAGAATAAGGTCTTTTTTTAAAACAAGAAAAAGAATAGGGGTGAAATAAATTATTAATCTATTAATATGTCAAAGGGACATTAAAATAATATTAAAATAACAAAAACCTTCCTGGTTGTTGTGTAAATCAGTCTTCTTGAGAAATATAAGTTAGTATCATCTGCATTTGAATGAAAAGTAGCATGTCTCCTAATAGTAGACAGTGTGCTGACATTTTTGAGATAGACGTTTTAAGGAAAGGTTGTGTCAACTCACTAATCATTGAGAGTTGTGACATGTTGGACACAGCACATATGCAGGTAAGTGTTTTACTGTACTTGTTGCATGTTACAATAATGAACTTATAAACCTAAAATTGTGAAGGAAAAAAAAGGGGTAAAACTAGAATTTATTTGCAAGCAGATCTTCCAGGAACCATGATTTAAGATTGCCTGTAAAGTATGAAAAAATATATTGAAGGTATGTTTGAATATTTAAACACTTCCACTGTACACGCAAACATTCAATTAGTTCAAAGGTTTTTTCATATCTTAATAAAATGAGTATTATGGAAACACTTTAACCGATGGGTTGTTATATTGATGGCTTTCTTGTTTGGACAACTGTATGCAAAAAGATGTATAAGCCACACATAGCAAAAACTTTATAATTTCCTATACATGCAGTCATGTGAAAAAGTAAGTACATCCTGTTAAATGTTTTTAGATTTTTTTATTTTTTATAATATGGATATATCAAAATTTAATCATCATTTAAAAATATATTGCAAATAACAAAAATAACAAAAATGAAAATTGTAACTTTGCAATAATTCATTCAACCATGCCTGAACAGATAAGTCAGATTAGTCTGTACAAAAAGTAAGTACACCCTTGGCTCAAAGAGCTGATTTTGCCCTTTTAGACAAAAACAACATCAAGTGGACATTTCCTATTATCTGTCTACTAGTCTTTGACATGAACTGGGAGAAGGCCCATTTTAAATAACCCCCACACCTCCAAAAATCTCAAAGAGATTCAGATCCAAGCTTTCACTTGGTCATTCTAGAACCCTCCATTTTATTCTTTTCGGCCATTCATTACTGGATTTACAGGTTTGTTTGGGGGTAATTCTCATGTTGCAAATTCCATTTTCGGTAGAGCTTCAATCTTCTAACAGATGGTCTCACATTATCCTGAGACAAATTCTTATTCCAACGAAGAATTCATATTTGATTCTTTACAATTAGTATCAGTTTCTTATGGTCAAATGCTGTTTTTGATAAACATATCTCCTGGTACTGTGGCCAAACAACTTTATCTTTGCCTTACCTACCCAGAGCACACCATTTTAGAAGTCCTGGTCTTTGCTTCCTTAAGTCTTGTCTTGATGATCCTTCTGGACAGCAAAGGTTTCTTCCTTGTACAACTCCCATGCAAAACTAATCTGTGGAGCCTCTTTTTAGACTCATGCACTTTGATTTGACTTCCTCAGCATCTTGCATTCTGCTCCAAATCTAAACTTGCTGGGGCAGTCTGGACTGGACAAGTTGACAGTTGTTTGAAATCTTCTCTATTTGAAGATCTTCCAGACAAGCAGAATGGTTGATTTCCAGTTGTTTGGATATTTTTTTTAAATCCCTTAATAGGCTCATAGTCATCTACAACACTCAGCATAAATGAGTACACCCCAAAAGAGTCTCTCTCTTTCAAATTAATAATATTTCTATAAGATCCTACATCCTACAATAGTCCAGCAAAACTGGTTTATTGGTTGCAAAAAAGATCTGTTAATACTAAAAATATAAGTGCAATTTTTTTTCAACAAAATGATTCAAGATCATGGTGCAAGAAATGTGTACACCCTAATAAAAGTCTTAAGAATAACACTTGACAAAATGCAAATTAACATGTATTGAACATGAGTCTAATCAATTATCAGGTGACCACCAAAAAACTGGCAATTAAGGGTGGTATTTAACAAGTAAATCCCCTCCCATTTAATACTGAGAATAATGGCACCACAAGAGATGTTTTGCAATACTTAAGAAAGGAAGTAATTTCTAAACAGAAAAACGGTCAAGGCTACAAGTACATTGGTAAAGCATTGCTAATCAGTCAGAAAAAGTGATTCAGAAGTTCAAAAAGGATGGACTTGTGGCAAGCTCATCACATGAGCATTTTGTGATATGAAGAGTTGAGGAAAAATCGGCATACAATTTCATCGCAGTTAGCTAAAGCAGTAGAAAGCCAAACTGGGGTGACTGTTTTCCGTGACAAAATAAGACGTACACTGCAGAGGATTGGCATGCAAGGGTGTTGTCCACGAAGGAAGCCACTGCTAAAGCCCATGCATAAAAAAAGCCCATTTAGCTTTTGCAAGAGGCCCATGTTAACAAAGGTGAAGACTATTGGAACTCTATACTTGGCAGTGATGAGACAAAGGTAAATATTTTTGGAACTGCATGGCGTCGCAAGGGTGAGGAGTATAATGAAAAATGCATGGTACCCACAGTAAAGCATGGTGTTGACAGGGCTCTTCTGTGGAGTTGGATGAGTGAAGCTGGTGTCGGGGAATTGCACTTCAATGATGGCATCATAAATTCACAGATGTATTGCGTAATACTTAAGGAGAAGCTGTTCCATCTCTCTGTGCCCTGGGTCACCGGGCACTCTTGCATCATGATATTGACCCAAAATATGCATCCATGGCCTCTGCTGCATTTCTGAGGAAAACAGGGTGAAAGTGATTCAGTGGGCAAATATGTCACCCATCCTCGACATAACAGAACACCTGTGGGGGAGTTCTGAAAAGACAGGATGAGCATCATTCTCCATCCAGCATCCAGGCTCTGAAATAGCTCATTCTCCAAGAACGGAGAAAGATAAACATGGTAGTATGTCGTCAACTTGTACACTCTATGTCTAGAAGAGTTGGTGCTGTTCTTAAAGATCATGGAGGCCACACAAAATATTAGATTTGGTTAAATTTGTTATCGGGAGTATTCATTTTTGCAACACCTTATTTGAATAAAATGTATTAATTTCTTATACTAATTATGTTTATGACCATACTTGTATGTTGTTATTAAATATTAATAAAGCTCAGTTTTGTCAAAATTCTGCTAATAGTTCTGGTGTTCATGAGAAATTAAAAAAATTCTTAATTTTTAAAGGGGATATATCATATATCCTTCTTTTAGTGGGTTTAGAGAGCTCTACCTAGACAGGGTGATAACAAGCACTCCAACAACAGACCAAAAAAGTACATTTAAATAAATCAAATTCCTCCAAGATCCTCTGTAATGATGTTCTCATCATTTGTTCCTGATGTTGTGCAGCTGGTTCTAATTTTAGAGGTGCAATTACTTTTCCACATGTGAAATTTGCATTCATGATTATTTAAATTATACAATGGACTACTAAATGTAAATGTGGCAAGATGTTTGCTTTGTTATATAACTTTACCTATAGGTATTGTTTAGATGAAGATTAAATTTTGTTAAGTTCACAGGTTAAAGAAAAAATACTTCATGAAATGTACTTGCATTTATTTTTCATGATCTTTCTTCTAACTTTTCTCTTACTTTGAGGGATAGAGAATTAATAACTCAAAAACAGTATTACATAATTAATATAAGACACCAAATAAGCCTTCCAGTCCATCACACGCTGCCCATTATGCTTCACCTTATTCCAATTAAGAACAGGGTTAACAAACTCCATATAATTACTCACTCCCAAACTGTGAGATGCATTAACTTAACGTCTCAACCTCAACATTCCAGGTAATGTGATTGCATTGTTAATTAGTTGTTTGTGCGCCTTTGAAACCCTTGTCCTTGTGCAGTGTGTTTAGATTAATATTTTCTTTACATAAACTATCTAAAATCAAAATCCATACAACCAGTAGTACGTTGAGAAAACAGACAATGACAATGTCAGTGCCACAAGAAAGTGATGCTAGCCAAGGTGTGAAATATGGGAGATCTGGGACACTGAAAATCTTTAATACTTAAAATTGCATATGTGTGGTGTATTTTTACGGGGTGGGGTGTGCGGGACTTGAAAACACATTTTTAAAAATGTTATGGTATGAGCATCACATTACTTTTAGAGATTGCCTTGGTCTGTAGCATCACTTAGATCAAGGCAATCACTAGGGTAAAGGTATCTATACTTTTCAATGTAAATCACTGTGGATTGTAGTGACAGTGACAGAAACTGCTGATACTATGATGCCGACAGTTTTCATAATTGCAGAGGAACACTAATTTACTCTCAAAATAATGCTACTGTCTTCTGTGCTCTTAACTAGAGCTACGGTGGTGGTCAGCGGCAAGGTGACACTGTGATAACTGGTCCATATCACCTTAGTCCACATAATTAAATAGCCATTTCAGTATTCAATAAGCAATGTTGATTTTGGGAATCTCATAAATAGAAGCTGCTTTGTGTGATGCTAGTCTGAAGTACAGAGTGTTGCGTTTTTTCTTTTCCAGAATATGTATCAATATATCGTGTGATTCATCTGTTTAACATGTGCATCTCCTAATTAACAACATTCTACTTAGCTAAATTACTATTCATACCATAGCACGATTTCAGTGTTCTTCAAACAAAACCACAGACTAACTTGGGGTACTTATGACACTGAAACCAACCATGTCACAGAAAAGTGACTTTTTACTATCCTAGTTCATGGTCACCATTGTTAGAATGGATAACTAAAGAGGATCAATTTTTATTATGTACTTTAATTTTAAAGGTCCTTAGGACAATAGCCATTTCAAGCAACAGTTAATACTTACCCATCATATGCCCCACTAACAATCCTTTTATTATCAAAACGAATACACCGTACCAATTCTTCATGTCCTTCAAGTACTCTTAAACATGCTCCACATTCAATATCCCATAACCTGTATTAAGTCAAAAACACACATCAACTCTACATTCTGAAACAGCACATATAAACAATGCTTTAAATGTAAAAACAATGTTTTAATGTAATTTTCCATATTCAAAAAAAAAAAAAACTTAAAACTTTGTCCATATTCAAAATGAAAACAAAAAAAAGCTTTTGGGGCCATATACTCGTACTATCTAATAAAGGTTTGTATGTGTCCCACAAAGCAAAAAGATATTTACCTGATTGTATTGTCTGAGGAGCCACTGACCACTAGCCTGTCTCTGTACTGTAAACAGGCAATGCCACGCTTATGTCCATTTAGAGTTCGCACAAACTCGCAAGTGCTTGTGTTCCACACCTGGATGAAGAAGAATATTAAACATACTAAATATTAATTTTTTTAAAGCTGTCTTTTTCTGTTGTTTTAATACTTTTAATAATAATGGTAGTGC
>JANRMT010062812.1:1169314-1182531 GCA_026402145.1 Polypterus bichir lapradei | reverse complement strand
CCCCCCTTTGGTCAACATATCTTTTACATGCACAGTATTTTAAAATATTGTGGTTTCTGCAGCATGGTTTAATGTTTGCATCATACAGCTGTGTCTGATGCTCTATAGACAACCTTATATAGGCTCTAATGGTAGCATGTGATGCTTACTGTTGGGGTCTTCTAAGCTGTGTTAAGAATGCATTTGTAACATGCTGGTATGTTTTGAAGGGCTAAATGTCCTTTATATACTGCAGATAAGCAGGTTCAGATATGGATGGATGGTTTAACACTTTCAAGGCAGATTTTGACTTTTGTCAAGAGAATGGGTTGACGGTGGTAATCAACTGTAAACGGTAACAAAACCTGCCGTTATGTCTTAGTCGGACTGTCTTTGCTAAAAGGAGAATTAGCTGTAGCTGGTTTGACCGAGATTCCCTGCGTTAATGTGAGTATCAAGGAGCTAACAATGGGGAAAAATGGCATCAACATCTGGCGAGAGATCAGAGCGAATGTGTAAAGCAAAATACTCTGTGGACAACATTTTACTTATTATAGCTGAATTGGACTCTGAATTGTCTGACTCTAGTTTTGATACAAGTGATTAAAAATGAAGGTAAGGTACCAGCATCAGCTGATCATGGTACTGAACAGGTTTGGTCGCTGACACGCATATGGCAGCATTCACCTGTGAGGACTGCCATGTTTGATGACAAGATGTGCAAACCAGATTTGCAATGCACTGCGACCGCTACTGCCACCCCTCCACCTGCAACATGAAGACAGCCTGGCAGCCATCCTGCCGTGCATTCCTGGAGAACTGCTGGCCACAGCACACAGCAGCAGGCATTTTAAGTTGATTTCTGTGTGAAATCATTGCATTGTTTGCTTTTCAGAAAACTTTTTTTTGGGAAATAATATTCAGCCCTCAGAGTTCAATTCAAGAGTGCAGAAACCAGTGAATATCCCAGCAGTGTCCCATATGGGACTCATGGTTACCAGTTCAATGTAGTTGTATTGAATATATCCTCTATTCGCTCCACCTGCATTTTTTTGTATCTGTTCTTCATTATAGAGATTTTAAGTGATTCTCAAGGAAAACTTTTTAATCACGTTTAATGCAAAATATTGTCAGACCATTTCCAGACAATCATCTTGTGCCTGACAGTGATGCACAATCATACAGGATCGAGCTTATGAATCAAACACCCGTCCCCCTCCCTCTTTTATTGGTCAAGAAGTAGGAAAACCAACTATAAAAAGTGTAGTGAAAGTTTAGTTTTTGATTCTGCTTAAAGGTTTATAGCAGGTAAATGCATTCATTAGTTGCTAATTGAGCAAGTGCTGATTGTGTACGAGATGGGCCTACTATGTACTGAAACATTTCTGAATTATTTTTCATGGAGTGAATTTTGTTCTAGTTTAAGCAGTAACATGCACCTCTTTCTCGTTTCATTTATTGTAGGCAAGTTTAAATTTCTTTAAGCAAGCTTTTATGGTAAGCTAGCAGTGCAGTAAACATTCTTACACTAAAATGCTTACAACAATAGTAGTCCAAAGGACTATTAACGAATGAGAATCAATAGTACCTCACACAGCCCAACTAATGTGAATATGTGTATTAGGCGTGAGAGTACTTGCCTGCCTGGCTGCCCTTGGTTATAAAAGGTTTGATCATGTAAAATGGAAGGCAGGAAGTTCTCAATTTAGTTTATAAGGTCATTTTTCAGTACCTGACATAAATTTTTCAAATGGAAATTTGCCTTTAAGATTTACAATTTATTGTTTTTATGAAAACTAGTATAATGTATTATGCAGGGACATGTACTGTATATCATTAATAACAATAGTTTACATTTTTCCTCCTTTCTAAAGTCCACTGAGGCCAACAGCTTTTCTTCTTTATGGCATTCGAGGTTTAGAAAGAGTTCATGGTTGATCATGTACTGTATGTATGACCCTGAAGTTGTGGTATGTCCAAGAGAACCATTTGTTTGGGCCTCTTTGTTTTTGAGTTCATAAAACTTAAATGACACTGTAGTATTCTGTTAAGCGTTTATCTATCTTTGTTCAATGGACTTTAAATGAATACTGCTGTGTCTTTAATATCCCGTTCTACATTTTAAAAATATTTTAACGTTCAACTAACTTTATTAACAGTTTGCAGGATTACATTAAAGATCGTGAGGAAAATCTTTTTAAAAACATATCTGTTATGACTGGCTTAGGCTCAAAGGCACTTAAGTTGGTGGGTAAAATGCCTGATCTTGCACAGAACAGCATGCAGCGTCCTTACACAGTAATGTTTTTGTTTTAGTTAATGTTTTAATTGGTGTGACCTAATATAGTGACAGTGTGACTAAAAGCAGCATTTTTAAAATGCATGATTCAAAAAGTCTACTATTGTATGTTTACAATTATTTTGGTATGTTTTGTAATTTGTTTTTCCCTCTTTTTTTTTTTTTTTCTGCAGGGTTTTTGCCAAATTATCTCTTACCAGCTTATGAGGAAGTGGTAAACAGGCCACCAACTCCTCCTCCTCCTTATAGTGCCTTACAGCCATGTCCTCCTCCCGGAAGTGGCGTTATAAATTTAGAGCAGGTTGAAAGAAATCCCCATGCAATACAAGGTAGCCCTACACCTGTAGCAGATGTTATCTCTGCACGACCCGGTGATCTTGACCCTCAGCCACCAGTGGACTACATTCAGCAGGCTATCCTAAAACCGCCTCCTGCCATAGAACGTGATGGACAAGTTGCATGTAGCAATGAGATAGCTGATAGTGTTTCTTTCCCAGACAAAGAGGAAGATTGTCAGAAGGAGCTTTTGAAAGACTTCAGTTCTGAAAGCTTTTCAGAAGATAAAGAAAAAACACCTGGAAGACACCGGCGTTTCACTGGAGATTCTGGCATCGAAGTTTGTGTTTGTCGTGGAAGGGAAGATGATGGGCTCCTTGATGATAATTTGGATGGACCAATGGACTTCTGTGAAGGCTGCAATTCCTGTGAATCTCAGCCTTGTGGGGATGAGGAACAAGGAATGGTTTACCCAGAGAGACATCAAGAACATGGTCAGCCCCAGTCATCACGGCATCCTGTGTGCCTGCTTTTGCACACCATAAATGAGCAGGAGTTGCCGCATGCTCCAAATGGAAGCAGTGACCCTCAAAGCTGAGCACAAGAGACTTGAGGAAGAAGCTAAATGGGGGAAAATGTTTATTTGGTTCACTACTGTGGTTGATTTGTGGCCATCATTTATACTAAGAACAAATTTAAGCCATATGTGAATTATGTGCTGTCCTACTTTCCTTTTGCAGGACAGTCTTGACATTTGTGGTAAAGAAAAATGCAGGAATTGTTATCTGAGAAACTCAGTAATTCTATGTTTGTGAAGCAAAGGTGTTTCTTTGCATGTGGGTTGCGCTGTCTTAATGTGAAGCAGGTCATGTAGGATTCTTGGTGCCCATGTTCATACTGACAGGACAGGCTCATATGGGGAAGAAACTGCAAAGGAAGAAGCCTTAGTAGCTGTTAAAAGAGTTTTGTTGTGTTAACTCTTCAGAGTACGGCTGTAGAGAGCTGTTCCACAAGACACTGTTTTTTAAAAAAATATATATATATTTACACACACACACAAAATGGTTTAAAGAATAATGGAAATCCTACATCATGGTTAACATGTATAAAATACAGTAAAATGTGTTTGGAAAGTTTTCAGCTTTTTTGGTTTTCTCATACTCAAGACATTTGATCATTAAGGGGGTTCATTCAGTGTCCGATTTGGTATACAAATCTTTGAATGCATGTGTGACATTTATAACAAAAGGGTCAAGCTCATTTAATTGTCCTGGCCTTTCAATGAAATAACCATTAAAAAGATACAGACAAGGGGAATAAAAGAGTGTTGTTAGTTTAAGAGCCTGTAATTGATTTTTATATTTTTTTTTTTTTTTGTTTATTTTTTAATTTTAAATGCATTATTTCTGAGTAACTGGCCTTCAGGTCACTTCTCTATAGTGAATTTTATATATGTAATTCTGCAGACCTGTTCAAAAATACTGCTAGGTACGCTGAAGTGTTTTCTGTAGACATTTTTGGCCCCTGCAGTATTTTTACCTTGGCTATGGATATGGAAAGTTACTTGAATTTTTTGTTTTTATGGCTTTGACTATGCATTTTTTTCCTAGAAATCTCAAATTGGGCTTGTTGGCAGCAGAAAGGTAGTGTTATGCATTTGAACAAATGTAAACTTTAAAAATGAAGTTGAAATGATTTAGTTTTAAATTTTTACAAAGACAATTCAAGTCGACTTCAATTTACCTGCAGTTTGATTTTTGCTATTCATTTTTTGTGTTCTTAGCAAATTGACCCCCTATGGATGTTTTAAGAAGTGTTTTTTTATTGTTCCCGTATGGTTTTTTTAAGGCGACGGGTCATTTTATTGACATCCTTTAATATTAGTAGAAAATGACCTTGAAGACCTGTTGACTGCAGTGCAGTTGTAGCTACCTGAGGCTGATTACAAATGAAACATTCCAGTTAACTGAACCATAAAACTTTCACTTACTGAGTAGGTAGGTGTATGGTAAGGTAGGCAGGTGTCACATGACTTTGCATTGAAACCACCAGTTTCCAAAATAAATTAACCAAACTTGAATTTTTATCTGCCCACACAGGTCCTGTGTGTCAGTACGAGATCACCACTTCCTTATAAACTTTCTCATTAGCAGATTTTATTTTTTTAACTATAGTTTATCCTTAACTAGAATGCACTCTTTATTTTACAATCTATCTTAACCACTTCCATCTGGGCAAGAAATTTTGCTTGGTTAAAAGAAAAAAAGCATATAAAAATACATTTTCCTTAAAAATTACTGTGGTACTCTGAGGTGCTGCAAGTAGGAGTGCTGAGGGGGCTTCTGCTTCCCCCCGTGATTAAGATACCGCTGACCTGACTGTGGTCCTGCACTCTTGTAGTGAAGCTTGGCGTCCCCCCTCAAGATGTGCTTCTATGCCAATGTGAGAGGTGCTGCGGGTGTGAGACCACTTGGAGTAATGTACTGTTAATTGACTTAGTACTTTTAGACTGGTTATTAGGAAATTTTTTTTTTTTAATTTGTATTATTCAATCAGAAGTAATTAATGCTTTTAATATTCATTTGATTTGTATCTGTGAGTCTGTGGTTTTCCTAAGAATAGTAAGTCTAAATTTTCATTTGTGACTGAGTCAAAGTGTTACTAGTTTTTTTGTTAATCAACTATACCAATCACTGTTATGGCTGGTAATATTGGTGCGCAGTCGTGGGTCTTAAATGGCTTCGGCTGTCCAGGGTTTGAGGGGTTTTTGTTTTGAACGCACATCTGTTGAGCAAACCACTGTTTGTGAGCTGCTCTGCTCTCCTGGGAGTTTTCAATTTGAATGTCCTTGTTTATGTAATCTCACTTCTTGTTGTGCCAAGTCCCATGCACAGAAAATGCACACATTTTGAAAAATCCTTAATGTGTCTTTAATAGAATGAATGTGAGCATAATACTCTGATTTAGCTCATTTTGGGGTTTTCTGGAATTGTAAAAATGACATTTTACAGTTAGACACCAGTGCTAACTTTTTCTGTTTGTTAAAACCAAATGCAATATAGTGAGGATTTTTAATAGCATATCATATTTAATGCCGAAGGATAAATGACTCACAATTGAACAATGCAGCAGAGCAGAATGGCAGAGACTCGGAATGCATTTTTAATTTGATTTGATGTGTATGCCAGTATAACTCGGATCACTTTACGAGTCTGTAATTAATGTGCTACTCTGGATGATTTATTTTTCTCCCGTGTCCCCAAGGGCTGTAGGTGTTGGCCACAGTGATGGACTCTAGCACACCACTGCTTTCTTATAAATTTGCTGCCCTCTGAATGGTACTCTGCATTTTAATTCTTTGAGGTATAACGTGAGTTCTGTGTAATGTTCATGCTTTTAATTTTGTAATATTTCTCATTCACAAAGGTGATGGCATATGCTTTGACAAGCATCAAAATTCCAGAATTTGCATATTTCTGAATCCTTCCCTGATTTTAATGAAAGTATTGCAAACATGGACTGTAATGAAGGCTGACGTCTGGCATATTCAGCTGAACGTGAGCGCTTCATCTCATGGGTTCAGTTTGCTTCTTAGTTGCAGGCGTAGTGTTTCAAAAGACACTATCAGTTCAGGCAAGAGTCCAGCTTTGCCATTGCTTACCTGAATGTCTGGGACAGACCAGGCTGTGTTTAGTTTGTATGAAAATTTCAACTTGTTTGTCATTTGAAAGAGACTGTTGGTCAGTGGAACTTCTGTATCAAATTAGAAACAAACATTGAAATTGGCGCCCAAGTGTAGTAACAGATGACTGTGAAAGATTGCTTTGAGGATTAAAGTCTTGATTAAGCCATTGCATCCATGAGTTTCACACGGTGATAGTGAATGGGACTGAAGTGGTAAAACGGTTTGTGTATTTGTGATGGAAGTCTTTTTTTTTTTTTTTTTTGTGTTCTTACCTCTGATCTAGTTTAAGTGGGAATGACCTTGTGAAAATCTAAAATGCAGAAGTGCTAATTGTGATGATGATGTGATGATATATACAATTAGTCGTTTTTCGATATTTTTTCTATAGACAAAGAAGCCCTTAAAGCAGATTTCATATTGAGCAATAAAGATGTGATCAGTAGGTTCGGGCTGCTGCCAGGTGTGATGCGTCTCGGCTTGCTGTGGTTTAATTTTTGACCAATCTGTTTGCTGCTGAAAAACACAAAGGTCTGTGCTAATGAGTGGTGTGCAGGTTAAAACGGAGGCGATAATAAGCCAAGACTGTTTCCTTTTAAGTCTGAATTTTGCAGAGACATGCAGAGGAGTGTTTTGGTATGTTCTTGGTTGGCAGCACATGATCATTACAGCCTACCCTTTTGTCCCTGGTAGCAGATGTTGACCTTGGGTGGTGTGTGAGAATGCATTGCCCACACATACCTGCCCTCCTCTGCCAGTCTTTTATCAAGAGACATTGCAGACTTGGGCTACTTCTGTCACATGTGCTGAGTTGGACCGAAGTCTTCATGGAAATGAAAGGTCTGATGTGAAAGCAGCTGTTTATTCCGTGTCATTTGGGTCCTGCACTGCAGTAGGGTTTTAAATGTTCACTTATCTTTGTAATGTTTATAGACATTAATATTACTTAGATGAAAAATGTAATGAAAATGCATGAGAGGTGTTTCCCTTTTCATTTTTTATTATAAATAAGTTTCTAGTACTTGTGGGTACAAAACCTTAGTTTGAATGAACAGAAAATTATGCTTACTTAGAAAAACATGTTTCTGAAAAATTGCACTGTATTACAAGTCATATACTAAGGGCTTGTATTAAAAACCCTACCCCAGAAAAGCTGAAAATAAAAAAAAAAAAAATTGTATTTACTTTAGGTGTAAAGTAGTGCTTTTTATATGATAATGGGTGAAGACTATTCACTTGTAGGTTTTCATTTTACCTTTATATTTTTCACCAGGCTGCAGCTCTGTTTTTGAATCTCGTGCTGAATGCAGTCATCTTGTCATTTTTAATAAGCACTGACCAATAATCTTAACTCCATTTTTGGGCTCCTTAAAGTTGCCAAGGCCGCTGATTTACAGTGCATCCAGAAAGTATTCACAGCGCATCACTTTTTCTACATTTTGTTGTTACAGCCTTATTCCAAAATGGATTAAATTCATTTTTTTCCTCAGAATTCTACACACAACACCCCATAATGACAACGTGAAAAAAGTTTACTTGAGGTTTTTGCAAATTTATTAAAAATAAAAAAATTGAGAAAGCACATGTACATAAGTATTCACAGCCTTTGCCATGAAGCTCAAAATTGAGCTCAGGTGCATCCTGTTTCCCCTGATCATCCTTGAGATGTTTCTGCAGCTTAATTGGAGTCCACCTGTGGTAAATTCAGTTGATTGGACATGATTTGGAAAGGCACACACCTGTCTATATAAGGTCCCACAGCTGACAATTCATGTCAGAGCACAAACCAAGCATGAAGTCAAAGGAATTGTCTGTAGACCTCCGAGACAGGATTGTCTCAAGGCACAAATCTGGGGAAGGTTACAGAAAAATTTCTGCTGCTTTGAAGGTCCCAATGAGCACAGTGGCTTCAATCATCCTTAAGTGGAAGAAGTTCGAAACCACCAGGACTCATCCTAGAGCTGGCCGGCCATCTAAACTGAGCGATCGGGGGAGAAGGGCTTTAGTCAGGGAGGTGACCAAGAACCCGATGGTCACTCTGTCAGAGCTCCAGAGGTCCTCTGTGGAGAGAGGAGATCCTTCCAGAAAGACAACCATCTCTGCAGCAATCCACCAATCAGGCCTATGTGGTAGAGTGGCCAGATGGAAGCAACTCCGTAGTAAAAGGCACATGGCCGCCCGCCTGGAGTTTGCCAAAAGGCACCTGAAGGACTCTTGGACCATGAGAAATGAATGCCAGGCATCACGTTTGGAGGAAACCAGGCACCGCTCATCACCAGGCCAATACCATCCCTACAATGAAGCATGGTGGTGGCAGCATCATGCTGTAGGGATGTTTTTTAGCGACAGGAACTGGAAGACTAGTCAGGATAAAGGGAAAGATGACTGCAGCAATGTACAGAGACATCCTGGATGAAAACCTGCTCCAGAGCGCTCTTGACCTCAGACTGGGTTGATGGTTCATCTTTCAGCAGGACAACGACCCTAAGCACACAGCCAAGATAGCAAAGGAGTGGCTTCAGGACAACTCTGTGAATGTCCTTGAGTGGCTAAGCCAGAGCCCAGACTTGAATCCGATTGAACATCTCTGGAGAGATCTTAAAATGGCTGTGCACCGACGCTTCCCATCCAACCTGATGGAGCTTGAGAGGAGCTGCAAAGAGGAATGGGCGAAACTGGCCAAGGATAGGTGTGCCAAGCTTGTGGCATCATATTCAAAAAGACTTGAGGCAGTAATTGCTGCCAAAGGTACTGTACATCGACAAAGTATTTAGCAAAGGCTGTGAATACTTATGTACATGTGATTTCTCAGTTTTTTTATTTTTAATAAATTTGCAAAAACCTCAAGTAAACTTTTTTCACATTGTCATTATGGGGTGTTGTGTGTAGAATTCTGAGGGAAAAAAAATGAATTTAATCATTTTTAGAATAAGGCTGTAACATAAAATGTGGAAAAAGTGATGCGCTGTGAATACTTTCCGGATGCACTGTATATCCCTGCTTTCATCGTCCCCTTATTCAATGGTTCAGTGTTGATTCATACTTGAAAATGAAGGTGGTAGCCACTTAGCAGTATGAAAGTCCAGTCTAGAAGTGGCAAACCTGCTGGGCTGTCCTTTAGCTGTCAGTTATCTGCTTCTTATTTCTGTCTTGAAGACCACTCTTAAAAAGACCCTGCTGCATCCGGCCCCCTGCAGGTGTCAGAGGACCAACTGCTAAAGAGCCCAGAGGCTTGTCGAGGAGCCAGTAAACTGTTAATGGTGGCCATTGCATCGTCTGCACTAAGCATGTGGTCCAGCTGCCGGGATATGATGGAATGTGGACCACGTACAGTGGGTATAGAGAAGAGTCACCCCCTTTGAAAATATTCACGTTCTGTTGCTTTACAACCTAAATGACTCAATGGAACCTATAACACCCAATTCAAAGATACAATAACAGTTTGGAAAAAATATAACCACCAGAATCGCTGCAATTGATAAAGGATCACCTCCCTCCCTAACAATACTTGTAAACTCTCCTCTGGTGCAAGGAATCACTTTCTTCATTGCACACCAAGCTGATTAACTGTGATTAACTGTGATCATTCTGATTAGACTATTTGTGGAGATTTCCAGTGGTTGGTAGTGCACCTGAAAGCAAACAATTCCTTATGGGTGGCATGGCACTGTCAGAAGATCTCAGGGATAAAGTTCTGAGCAGGCACAAGTCGGGAGATGGTTACAAAAAGATTTCAAATGCTTTTACAATCCCTAGGAGCACAATATACCCCATAATGAAGAAGTGGAATGTGTTTGGTACTACTAGGACCCTACCTGGATCAGGCCTTCTCTCCAAACTGGATGGAAGAGTGAGGAGGAATCTGGTCATTGGCAACTTTGAAGGAGTTACAGGACAAAATGGGTCATTGTGTGTATGTGACAACAATATTACAAATGTTCCACAAATATGATTTGTACAGGAGGGTTGCAAAAAAAATGCTACTTCTCAAGAAAAGCCACATGAGTCTCATTTCCTTTATTGTACCTAGCAGATTCTGAAACCAAGTGGAAAATGGTGTTCAATGATACCAAAATCAAACTATTTGGCCTCAACTCCAAACTGTACACCTGGAGGAAAACCAATACAGGTCGCCATCAAAAAACCCCACCATATCTACAGTAAAGCATGGAGGTGGTAGCATCCTGTTGTGGGGATGTTTCTCTGCCACAGGGACTGGGGCACTTGTCACGGTAGAAGGAAAAATGGATGGGGCAAAATACAGTCAAATTCTTGAAGTAAACTTGCTACCCTCTGCCAGAAAGTATTCAGTGGGAAGAAGACTTGCCTTCCAACATGACACTTGCCAAAGCATACAGCAAAAGTGACCACAGAGAGATAAAAGTGAATGTCCTTGCATGGTGTAGTCCAGACTGACCCCTGTTGAAAAATCTGTCGATTTTGAAGTCTGCAGTCCACCAACAGTCCCATTAGAACAATCTGGATGAGAGCAGACCATTCAGCTCAACAAAGCTCACCAGTCCTATCCACTTAATTCTTCCAAGTCGAGTTTTGAAAGTCCCTAAAAGTCTTACTGTCTGCCACACTACTTGGTAGCTTATTCCAAGTGTCTATCGTTCTTTGTGTAAAAACTTCCTAATGTTTGTGCGAAATTTACCTTTAACAAGTTTTCAATTGTGTCCCCGTGTTCTTGATGAACTAATTTTAAAATAAGTCTCGATCCACTGGACTAATTTTCTTCATAATTTTAAACACTTCAATCATGTCTCCTCTTAATCTCCTTCTGCTTAAACTGTAAAGGCTCAGCTCTTTTAATCTTTCCTCATAATTCGACCCCTGTAGCCATGGACTCAGCCTGGTTGCTCTTCTCTGGACCTTCTCTAGCACTGCTATGTCCTTTTTGTAGCCTGGAGACCAAAATTGCACCCAATACTACAGATGAGGCCTCACCAGTGCGTTAAGGTTGAGCAGCACCTCCTTGGACTTGTACTTCACACCCCGTGCTATATAACCTAACATTCTGTTAGCCTTCCTCATGGCTTCTAAACACCATCTGGCATCCTTCCCATAAAGTGTACTTTCAATTTTCAAACCTAACATTTTTACTTCTGTGTATTACTTTACATTTACTGACATTAAATTTCATCTGCCACAAATCTACCCAACCCTGCAAGTCTCTCTTTAATGATTTAACGGATTCCAAATTATCTGCTAATCCACCTGTCTTGGTATCATCTACATATTTAACTAGCTTGTTACTTGTATTCCTGTCTAAATCCTCTCTCTCTCTCTCTCTCGGTTCGTCCTGCTTCCTCTTCAGACACGGTCCTGCCCACATGGCATTACTTGATTCTTATTTGTCCTCTTCCAAACCCTTCCCCACGCTGCCTGCGGCTTCCCATACACCCAGACGTCGCATTTCTCGAGTCCTATTCCTCCTTCAGACTACCGTGTTCCCCACTACACTCTTATGACCCCATTGGTGTCATGTCTTCGCCCGTTATCTATCCTGACCGCATGACCTTTCACTTCGGCCATGTCTGCGCCTGAGAGTCTTTTCCGTAGCTTGCTACAAGAAGGTACTCTCTCGACCATTGCCATTGGTTTTGCTCCTTGCTATTTTCATTATACTGCAATGGTTGTTTCCTAAGCCTTCATTATGAAATGGACGACAGTATCTTCTCTGTCGACGGGTTTTTGTACAATGTCATCTGTATTCCGGGATCTGGCAACTGCCTGTTCCTATCAGTGGGTTATTTCTTGAAACAAACGGTTGACGAAGGCAATGCACTCTCACTATGACCTAGGGCAGTAGATTTCATTGCATCACATTGGGACATATTTGGAGACGTTCTTCCTGTTCTTTCCAACGCAAGTCGAGTTATCACAACAAGTCATAAGTACTATCTATACATGGCAACATCTACAGTTTATGGTGGTGAAGCTGAAATTCAAGCTCTTTCCGAGATTAGATCTTTCGATTCATTATCTGTCGTCTCAAGCAAAACGCCTATTCACAACTACGTCTTTCAAGAAGTATTTCTTCTTTCTTGATTTCTGAATTCCTTTCTCACTGTTTTCTGTACCTGTTCTTACACCGCCGTATGCTACGGCGGGCGTCCACTAGTTTGTGTATATACGGACGCCTGCTGAACACCACTTTTAACATTGACCAGTTCTGATGAGGTTCCTCGCACCATCACCCTCTGCTTCCTGTGTCTGAGCCAATTCTGCACCTATCTACAAACATCACCCTGAACTCCCACTTCTTTTAGTTTGATGCCCATCCTCTCATGCTTATCAAATGCTTTCTGAAAGTCCAGACAGATATCATATGCTCCACTTTGATCATATCCTTTTTTTTTTACTTCCTCATTGAATTCCAGCATGTTAGTAAAACATGACCTCCCTCTTCTGAACCCATGCTAACTCCTATACTTGCCATGTGCTGCTCAATCTTATCTATACTAATAAACGGCAAAGCCCTCACTCACTCACTCACTCACTCACTCATCACTAATTCTCCAACTTCCCGTGTAGGTAGAAGGCTGAAATTTGGCAGGCTTATTCCTCACAGCTTCCTTACAAAAGTTGGGCAGGTTTCATTTCGAAATTCTACACGTAATGGTCATAACTGGAAGCTGTTTTTTCTCCATTTACTGTAATGGAGATGAGCTTGAAACCCGTGGGGGCGGAGTTTGACATAATCACGCCTCCCACGTAATCACGCAGTACGTAGAAAACCAGGAAGAGCCCCAAAAAGCGCTGAAGTAAACATGCATTATATAATTGAGAAGGTAGCGAAACAGTAAGAAGCGAGCGAGTGATATATACAACCATATTCATGAGTTCTACTACTTCGGAAACAAAGCACAGTGTAAACCTACACTTTAAATTAAGTTCATAGACAGGCTGCCGCTGGCGTTTGTAATTTAGTGCCTGCCCATATAAGGCCGTCCGTCAGCGGCAATCCAATAGCAA
>JANRMT010062812.1:1148783-1163460 GCA_026402145.1 Polypterus bichir lapradei | reverse complement strand
ACTGACTCACTGTGTGACAAGTTGGCAGTAGTGTGATTAACAATTTAAACACACAGTCTAAACTATTGATCTTCAGCAATATATATTCAAAACATTTAGAAAACATTTAACCTTTTTGTAAGCCTCTATCTTAAATTCCTGCAACGGTTAATAATAACATCATAAAAATGGTTTTAGTCTAAACACAGCATACAAATACATTCAAATATCTATTATACAGTGCAATCATTAATACTGACCAGTGAAACAATTGTTATTAGCAGACTCTCAGCCCAAACATACTGATATGAAATGAAACAAAGGATAGGAGCTTTTAGTGTACATTTTCTGCATTAAGTGTGTTTACATAAAAATGTTGAATGTTACTGGATCTGATATTTTAAAGTCAATAACTGCCTTAAGTGTGGAAAAACATCACCAGGGTCTGGGTGTTTTCCCTGTTGATGCTCTGCCAAGCCTGTACTGCGCCCATCTACAGTTCATTATTTCATTTTTTTTTTGTTGCCTTTAGTATTGCCTTCAGCAAGTGAAACACATGCTCAGCATAGTTTCAGTAAGGTGGTCAACTTGATCATTCAAGAACATTGCACTTTTTGGTCTTGAAGAATGCTCTGGTTGCATAAGCAGTACGCATTGTACCCATGTCCTGCTGCTGTGTAAAGCACCGCACAATGACTTTTTAATGCATTCCACTCAACCTGAGCAGATTTTTCTGTACTCCTCAGAATTTATCCAGTTGCCTTTATCAGCAGTGACCTCACCAGTAAATACAAAGGAACACGTTCCAGTGCCAACTGCACATTCCCAAGCCATAACACTACCATTACCATGTTTCAAGTTGGAAGTGCTATTCTTAACATAATGGAGTTGTCACTTTTATTTCCTCCAAACTTTTCTCTTTCTACCATTCTGATACTGGAGAATCTTCATCTCATCTGTTCATAAGCTGTTGCTCCAAAACTGTACAAGTTTTAATATACACCTTAACAAAATATAACCTGGTATTTCTGTTCTTAAAGTTTACCAGTAGTTTACACCTTCAGGTCACCACTCTGAATACACTGAATTTATGGTCATCTTAGAGACAACAATACCTATATATCCTGGAGAGGCTTTTTCATCTGACCGATGGCTGGAAAGGTTTTTTTTTTTTTTTTTAACAAAGTGAAAAGTACTCTTCTGTCATCTAATGCAGTGGTGTTCCATGGCCTACCAGGCTGTTTGGTATTGAGTTCACCAATACCATAAATGTATGTTTTCAATATATGATTGTAATAATAATAGCAGCTCACTGCTCAAAACAGAAAATGTGGGGAACACCCGGGATTGAACCTGTAACCTCTTGATTTAGCTAAACCAGCCATGCAATCGAAAATTGGCTTCAGTTTTTCATTTTGACAGCAATATGCAAATTGAATAATTTCTTTTTCTTTGGTTGTATTTTTGAATAAAAGCGCACTTGTTTTGTTATACCTTTTGTGAAAGTATTTATTTGACCTTCAGTCTTCACACATTATACATTTCACATAAAGATTCTATCAATTATTACTATGATATGAAACAGGTTTCTGTTTTTGCTATGTGTTCAACATTTCTTGCCTTGCATTTCCTGTCATCCTACAATTACCCAGATCGTTGTAGAAATTGAATACACATGAAATGTATGTATTCCAAATAAAGATATATTTACCCTATAAAACTCAGGCACCTCACACCCAAATAAACAAACTTCAGCTCTGAGAATTTTGCATCTCACTTCAGCTGTTTCAGTGGGGGATGGGATGCTGCTTGTACTGATTGACACATCTGCCAAACAAAGACCCTGATGAAAAGGTACGAAGGAATTTAAGGTGGGATGACATAATGACTTTTTTTGTACGCTTCAGGGGTTCTAGTGTTAAAGGCTGTTGCAGCTGCCTGGATAGGATTGGTGGAGTGCTGCTCTATAGTCCACAGAAAAGTGTGTCGCATTGTGCAAGCACACAATTGTGGCTTGCCCGTACCTGAAGGGATGTGGTATGATGAAGCTGACCCAGACCCACCAAATGATCAGCCAAATCAGACAGTATTACAACTTTGTTCGAATTTAATTAGCAGAATATAAAATGCCAGTTTTAAGTGTCAGACCAAAAATTGCAAAAGTTTGCTGCTCAAATGGTGTGATCCCTGGAATTCCGTTAACTCCTCCACTGGTACTGACACTCAGATGGTGGGCTGCGACTTGCCTTTTCATGCCGACTTGACATCTAACCACTTCTTTTTTATTTTGGGAATTGTGCAACTTTCTTAAGTTGAACTTCTGAGGTCATCCGCCACACTGTGCCACTGCTTAAGCCAGCAAACAGTACAGCTTTCCTTGCCTATATTTTACTGAGCAGGACCTTCATTTCGCATTTGCAGAAATGCTTTTTACAGGTGCTTCTGCCACTGAATT
Source organism: Polypterus bichir lapradei (assembly GCA_026402145.1). Classification (NCBI taxonomy): domain Eukaryota; kingdom Metazoa; phylum Chordata; class Cladistia; order Polypteriformes; family Polypteridae; genus Polypterus; species Polypterus bichir. Next base: position 1,161,026 of record JANRMT010062812.1, on the reverse strand, counting down.
TTAAGCAAAACACTGAAGAGGAGGGGCCTTTTATATTGATATGTATATTTAAATAGGCAAAATTCTGGGAGGAGTCGGGGTGGAGCTGTAGGCTCGAGCATGTGTGTGAAAATTCATGAGTGGGATTTATAAAGGAAAAGTGTGTAGAACTTTGCATACACACAGTTTTATGCATATTAATTTTTTTGTGCACAGGCACATTTCTATTTTCATCCGAATGCCATGTTTTAGTATGAATTCAATGCAAGGCATAATACATCACGTGCCAGGACATTTGTACATTTCACCATGTGATATCACTGATGAAGATTTAAGAAATTCCCTGAAGACAAAACTAGTTAACATACACTGACATAACTTTTAGAGTTGACAAACACTTTAGTCAATTAACTCTTGAAGATTTCTAGTTAACTTTTGAATGCCAGGGTATGTGGACTGTTGGAATCTCAGTTCCCAGAACAATAGCATTGAACACTGTTTCAAAACACTATTGAAGCTATTTCAATAAATCTTTACCATAATAGAGCTATTATTTAGACACTTTCCCTAACCAGTATTTGCCACCCAGAACTGCAATACTCAGTATCAGAAATTTCTGAAGTATCACCCAAAGTCAGAATGATAAACTGATGTCTGAGATACTCTTTATTAATATTTAAGGGGGGTAAAAGGCTATAGAAGACAAATTGTTGACAAACCCGTGCTCGCGCTCGTGCAAGGCTCTTAATTTGATTTTAGAAAATTCTAAATATCTGTTTGTAGGAAATGAAGGGAGAAGTTTAAAAAATATATACTGTATTATAAATATGGCAGCTACGAAAGCGAAGTGCTTCTGAAAATAATTATACAAATGTATACTTTTCAGAAAAACGTAACAGGTTAAGGTTTTACTCCAAGTAGTTATAAAATGTGTGGGAATAATTATGTAGGTTATGTAAGTGGATATTTGATCAGTGTTGTGATGTGACATTTTGCATACAAGTTGATAAATATTTTGCATGTCTTTATTTGTAACTTAGACAAAGCAATGTAATATTAGTGTTACATTATAGATAATAATAGCAACAGTTTGATGGTTTAAGAACCCCTTCCCCACTTTTAGGAATACAGTATTTCTCTGCTAAAGTCTCTCAGTCAACCCCAACAGGAAAGCCAGGCTACCTAACTGCCAAGCTTTAGCTTAACACATAGTTTGGAGGGCAGGTGTGAAGGTATTCTGTCCCCCCATTGGTCTGAAGTATGGCAGTTTGGATCTGTCTTGCATCAGAAGCCTTTAAGTACCATGACCCCTATTGGCTCTAGGGGTTGGACAGAAAACCTATAAAATTTGCTTGCTTTACTTCATTCTCTCTCTCGCTTACCAAACTGATGAAAGACCATCTCACACCATGAAGTGAAAAGGACAACACAATGAAGAGCCATATTGAGACAGGCATGCGGCCTGTTCTGAATAAAGCTGACCACAAATGAACTAGAGACATTTTTAAGTAACTAACAAGTCTGTGTGCCACCTGAAACTACACATTACTATTTATCAGGTTGTATGGTTGCCAATATTTAAATGTACTTTGCATATTGTTATTATTTATGAATATTATCAATAATACATTATTTAAATTGTAACTTAAGTCCTGCTTATCTTTTACTACACCTAATTGCCTGAGGTTATAAATGAAGAAGGGTAGGTGGGGAGAAGTTATATGGTACAATACTTTATAAACAGTGGTAAGTCTGTGAGATTTGAGGCATTCTAACAAAGGCTACATATTAATAATACAAAAGGGGAAAGTAGAGTAATATATTACTCTACAAAGACAAAACAATCAGTAACAGATTCATGTGTACCATATTTGTCTCTAGAAAATTCAAAATGTAGCCCCTTGTGGAAAGTATAGGAAATATTAAAATGAGAATGCCACTCTTAAGATTCCTGTCTCTGATGACTCATGTGAGTGTAAACATCAGTAATCAATGCTTAATGCGTATGGACTTCACATTACCACTAACTATTACATATCTGTTTACCTATAAATATATGTTCATTCATGTGCATATATACATCCTATGTATATTTAAAACCAGAAAAAAAATTCAGAGTGGTACTGTCATCATATGCAAATAATACTGTACATAACCCTTCAAGTGTTCATCTGTTTGATTTAATTCCCTAATATAATTGTGCTAATGGCTTTAGAAACATACCATTTCTTCCTAATGTGATGAATTATGTGAATCTGGTGCAGTAAGGGGGTGGGGGTAGGGGAATCAGTTCAATGACAGCACTAATTACAAGATTTTTTTCCCCTAGTGCTGGTGTAAAATATGACACAGCAGCAGCTTTGGGAGTGTGGCAAACAGCTTCTAATTTCCACACAGAAGCTGACAATCTCTTCTCTCCACTCATCTTTCAAACCTCCTGAGTAAGATTTAACTTCCTCATTTAGTTAATTACCGAAAGAGAACATCGTCTCCCCACGATTGTAGACAGTGTTAGAGAAACACTGACTGGCAGAGGCTTTATCGTGTTAAATGTGAATTTGATCGATGGTTGCTGCTGAAACCTAATAACATCACCCCATGGCAAATTGTAAGATAAATATAATAGGAGGACATCTGACAATAAAAGACTGTCAGAATCCCCCTCGCCCCCCTTTCTTATCTTAAGAACTGATTTCTGCATTTAACAGAAAACATTTCAAATAGGTGAATTACATTAAAAAAATCCCATATTGTTTGATTACCTTTCAATTAAAAACTATACATCTGCCTCTCTGTCTTCCTTTAATCTTATATGCTCTGCACCATAACTTAAGTTACCTTTTTTAATTTTCTATCAGACGCTTGCACACTTCTACAAAAAATATGCACATAAAACTGCCACACTTGTCAGTAGTATGCACAATATTTACACAAGAATTATGCCACAAACAAAAACATTTTCTAGATAATAATATAAGAACATACAGTATGATAAAACTCAAGTTTAATTACAAAAAGATGTCTATATTATGTTGTAAATTTAATGATTGAAAATGGACTTACAGCTATCTATCTTCATACTTTGGTAATTTAATGACCTGAAACAAAGCCTGTGTTTACAGTTACATTTTTACTAGGGATGTTTACTTACATTCACTACTTTTCTGGATGTGTTTATACCAGTGTTGAGGGTCTGATGCCTACCCCGGCATCAGTGGCTACAAGCTGGAACCAACCCAAGAAATGAATTATATTTCTAATTACAATACTCTTGATGGGCATGTATTATATATGGGAATTATGGTTTGGGATTTTTACTTTAAAAAAGTGGAGTACAAGAATATGAAAGTGACTGGTTATGGCTTACAAAGTTAGAGAGGTAGCCTCGTGGTTTAAACTAGAGTTACTAACTAAAATGGTTAAACTACCTTCAAAACTTCTCTACAAATAACAAATACTAAATTACTTCAATAGTTAAAAACATCAGTTTATTTAGAAATACAGAATTTTCAAAATCTTAAAATTTTACTAAATTTTAATTTCTCACAAAAGAAAGGAATAAGAGAGGACCTTATATTTCTCTTTAAAAAAAGCTTTGCTAAGTCCGTCTAATTTGATGCTATGTGTATTAAACTATTAAAAATATATCCTCCTCAACACATCTGACTTATGCACATAATATTGAATAACTAACTACAGCTTGGTTGGGCTCCTCTTCAAGCATGTAAAATGCCAGATGTATTTAGAAATAAAATCAAAACATTACCAAACAAAAAAAAAAAATACTATTCAATGTATAAAGTCTTAAACACAAATCCACTATAGATTTAACTGATCTAAGTAGTATTTCTTTAGGATGTCAAATTAAGAAATAAAACTAAACTGTTTTTAGATCACTACATTTAATCATTAAAAATCTTTTATACCCACGATGATTTGCAGAGTGCAGCAGCTGCAAACCAGCATACATCACGCTCTCTCACTCTGATCCTGCTAATTAAACAGTGGATCACAGTACGAAACCTCATGTGTTCAGTTTTGCTATATACTCATTGGCTAGAATACATCTGCCAAACCCACCCTGTCTGAAGCACTTACATTAATGTGACAGGAGCCTGAAGATGGATTACCCAGTGCCATATTGCCCATCTTCTCCAATCAAGAACTATCCATGTAAATTGATTGTTCTAATTTGCTCTCATTATTATTACAATATCAAGACAAAATAACACACACGGCTCACTGTCAAGGCAATGAAAATCAGCCATTAGTTATGAACAGACACCAAGTGCTTTTTATGAACAGCATCTCTGTGTTGATATATCAGATGCAAACATATCCTAATCAGGTTTGCTGTCTCTTCCCCCCTCCCTCAACTTATAGTAATTTACCCATCAATTACTTGCACTTTGAATACATCAGATATAAACTGATGTCTACAACTTGTATGTTTTAGACTGTACACATTTAACCTTTTATTAGAAAAAGAAATCATCAACATTCTTGTCTTGTGAAGTCAGCAGCAGAAAAAAAATCAACATAATTTACAATGTATTTTTTTAATCAATCCTCAATGTAAGGAAAAGAAAAAATGTTTACAATTATGTAGTTTACATTTTTTAAATCAGAGCAAACATTTAATATAACACATAAATGGTTTATGATTCATTAGTACTGTTTAAACAAAAACTTACTAATCAAACACAAGGGCACAGAATAATTGTTAAACAAATTGTTATTTCTGAACACGCAACAGCTGCATTCCCCACATTTTTAAATGTTAGTGATTTTAAAGAAAGGTTCCTTTAAAAGGCCTTTGTTATTTACATACTAAACAGTAATTTTTTTGTAATCACAGGAAATACAAAACAAAAGGTCACTATATAACAATCACTATTTTGTGCCAGAAAGCACACAATACTTATGCACAATAATACATCTTGCTGACATCTACAATAATGCACGACTACAGCAATTTAGAAAAATGAGAAATGTGGCATTAGCTACTTATTTCTTGGGCACTATAGAGCTGGAGGCCCTGTCATCCATAGAGTGCAGGCTAGTGTGGGGCACAACAAGGTTGCCAGAATCAGATGACCTTAGTGGCCAAACAGTAGCATTAGCGATGGAGAAAGTCACTGATGTAGTCCCGTGCAAGGTAGTTTAAAGCTTTGCAGGATAACACTTGTTTTGCAAATGTGTCCATCAGCACAAGCAGACTGCTATCCCATCTGCCACAGCTCAAGTCTGTTTATCTAGGTGTGAGGTGCCTGGAGTTGTATTGGGTAAACAATATCTCGTTATTTGGAACAGATGCATTTCATGTGTGTTCCATGTCTACAAAGATCTGGGTAAATGAAGGATAACAGGAAATGCGAGGCAAGAAATGTTGAACACACAGCTAAAACAAACTTTTTTCATGCTATAGTATTAATGACAGCATTTTGACATGAAGTGTATAATGTGTGAAGACTGAAGTTATTAGACTTATTGTTACCATCATACAATAAAAACATACATTTGATTTGAGTCTGTAACAGCCAGAGTAAATTTATGGTACTTGTAAAGGTTAGCTTTTTTTTAATTAAGTTTTATTCTCTCAGTCACACGTTCCCCCCTGATCTGACACTGTTTTCAAATAAAGACATGCAATAACACAGGTGAGCTCCGATGAGGATGAGAGTTCTACATCAAAGAAAGAGAACAGAAGCCCTCCCTGCAAGAAACATCCAGTCACACAAGACCACCACAGCTGCACCAGGTCATAAAGGCGAAAGATGGCACTGTTTGGATGCAGCAACAGGTTGGGCGTCATCCTGTCAGTGAATCTGAGAAGGCTCTGATGAAGTTTCACTTTTAACACTGAAGTAGAGTTGAGCATCATCTGCATAAAAATGATAACTCAGTCCAATTATGTAGTTCTTAAATTTAATTATGGATAAAGTCAAGGAATGTTTTACATGAATCAGTAGAGGTGGTAACTGGGCAAGATGCAGGTTGAGGTAGTTTATTAACTACAGAGAATAAAACCCTCTACACATACATGACATGTGTATCTACAAGTACATGACATTTTAAATTTAATGAAATATTCATGTTCCTGACATACAGTGGCATAAAATAGTACAGGCCTCATTCTTAATTTCCTTTATTACTGCAAATATTTGGCGCTAAATGTTTTCAGGACTTAAAATAAAATCTTGATTCAAAAGTCAATATCAGTCATATGACTCAACTCAGCCAGGCTTGAAAAGAGGTACCCCAGTTGAATAAAAAAAAAAATAAAACTTATTTTGACTCTTTACCATTACAATAAGACTGCAGTGAAACATTCAACAAAAACACAATACTACGATTAAAAATATTAACCTTTTTCCCTCTGATCTTACCAGGAATTATCTTTCAAGTCTGGAAAAGCCTACAAAGCCATTTCTAAATCTGTGGACACTGGGCATAATTGGGGAGCAGCAAACAAGAAACCAATGCTAACCAAGGACATACATTTGAGATCTTCCAGGTTCTTAGTGGAAAATGTAAGGGAGAAGTGGAACTTTTCAAACTACATGGATCCAATTATGTCTGGTGTAAAAACTGCATTTTCATATTAACAATGTCGTAATAACAGTCACATATGGTGGTGATAGTGTGGGGCTGCTTTTTTGTCTCTGGATGCCAACAACACGTCAAAATTCAATTGCTCCATATGAGAACATTATTTAAAGAAAAATTTAATTTGAAGCCACAAATATATTATCATCATCATCATAATCTATTTTTACACTAAGCTCCAACATAACCAGCCTATGTTGAAGTGTTATCCTTGGTATTTTTTAATAAAACAAAAAAGTTGCAAGGCCCAAAAAGTTTAACAAATTTACAGTTATGATCTTAAACTAACAATCTAATTGTTTACTAAGCATTCTGAGCAGACTTTAATTTATCAATATGTGCATCTCAAAACTAAACAATGAGTTTACTTTTCATTATAGGACAAATTGAAAAGTTCAGGACTCATTAAACCAGCAACATTTTTAATTTCAGTGCATGACATATTTTTCTGTTGTCATTCTTTTCCCAGTCAGTTGCACAGGCATTTTTTTTCCTTCAGTCTAAGTTTAGATGAACAACATATGTGTCTGCCCTTCATATTCATGGCTTTTAGTTTATTACTCCACTTTCTTTGAAGCGAATGCCAATATTTTGCTTCATCCACCCGCCTATATCCTTTCTTTTAAATACCACCCTCCAGAAACAGAGGTACATGTGCAGTTATTCAAATACTTTGATATTTGGCATACAACTTCAATACTGTAATAATGTAAAAGAAAAGAGCTTACATATCGTATTTTGAAATTGAAGTCTGTGATCAAGTCATTTCGGGTGAAGATCTGCAGCTTGAGATCAGTAGACAATCAATTGGATAAGCACTATAAATTATATAATGTGTTGTTAAATGTTATTTAATACTGAAGCATGCCCAGAAAGGCATGCAGCAAGTTGTCCTAGGTCTCCAGAAATGTAACTCTATCTTTGTATGTAGCTTTATATTAATATTACCTCTGGACTCCCAGAGGATTACATTCTGAAAGAATGTTGCTGCTAAGTTAATTTTCCTTTCCTCAACTGTCAATTGGCCTCATCTCAGCCACAGTTTTAATGAACAGACTTTGTCAAAATCTTATTTGTTAATCAATTCAAAATTGATCCGTTTCATTAGACTTTTATCCTATGAATTGGAGATTGTAAATTGCCCTAGTGTGTGTTTGCCCTGCGATGGGCTGGCACCCTGTCCAGGGTTTGCTCCTTGCCCTGCACCTTAAGCTCGCTGGGATAGGCTCCAGAAGACCCCTGTGACTCTTTTCAGGACTAATCAGGTTAGAGAATGATTGACTGACTGTATTTTGGTGTGTATACATCATGCAATTTGTAATGTATACTTTAGCTGTAAAATAGATAAAGTGCTCTCCGATTTTACTCAGTGAACATGCTCTATATAAAACTTGACTATGATATGTATCATTCATTAACTCAGATACCTTGATCTAAAACTAGATTTTAGTTGAAGACCTGAACATATCTGACACTAAAATGCTGCAATAACAGAACACTCCAGGGTAGGAGGCAAATCTTTTTTCATAGTACTCTTAGTCAATACATTTGGAAAAAATTCAGTTTTTTTAATTTAGAAAAAATGTTCATTTTTCCACTTTTGACATTTTAGATTATTTTATGTTGATCAAAAAGTCTCAGTTAAATACATGTTCTATGATGTTAGAAAATAAATTGTGAAGAATGCTAAGGAAGTGAACACTTTGCTTTTTGAATAATAATGCAGAAACACCAGTCTAAACATTAAAAATAAAATGCTAGCTAGGATATTTTCATCATCTATTCATTTTCATATATACTCTGAAATACAAAACAATAAAGAGCAAAAATTGAATTAATGTGAAAAAGTACACCTTTTCTAAAACGAAAAAAAAAAAAAAAAAAAACACCAAACACGTTGGGTATATGGGTATGTTACAGCATTTGATCTTTACTGAAATGTAACCTCTTCTCATAACTGCATTTATGACTGCCGTCATCCACATTGTTATCTATGACCACTACACAGCCCTTTCCCAATTCTACTCGCAAAACCAGTTACCACCTCTACTAGACTATAAAACAGATAATTTATTATTATTTATCCCAACATCCAATCTATTTAAATAATGATGACTGACTACCCAGCACTCAACTATTTAGGCCAATCTGTCAAGATAATGAGGGTAATCAGGCAAACAAACACAAAGAGGGCACAGATAAGACATGCTTTAATGATATGCTTGTTTCCAATGAATTTCTACATTAACGTGTCAAAATATCCAAACATCTGGGCAATGCATACTGCTTCCCATATCAAGCTTTGCACACTGACCTACATAACTTATGTTGTGAAACACACAAGTTAAAAACAGATTTCAAATCATTAACGGTTTTGATCTTTATTACCATGTTTGTCAATGTGATTTCTACAGTACATAAAGAATTTATACTCTCTGTGTACACCACTTGATGACTGAAAACTTGATGGCTTTCAGAGGAAAAGAAATCTTTAAAGAAGGTAATCATTACCTGAAGCATCCACTGCTGCTGCTGCTGCAAACAAGAGTGTATTATAAAAGATGTGTCCCAAGTGCAAAATAAACATTGTATCCCTTAGCTGGTGGTTAAATAATCTGCTTATTTTGCAGTTTCTGGCTCAGCAGTGATTAGCTGATGGTAAAACTGAGCTAAAACATTTAAAATGACTGGACAGAGGTTATGCTGATGGATCTCCATTAAGGTCAGCATTATTCTGAAGACAATGAATAGCACAGAGGAAAAAAGCTATCAGTTTAATCAATCAATTTTAAGAACATCTAGGCTAAAACATTTTGGCAAGGTCAGCATTTGTGGATCAAAGTGAAAGAAAGTAATAATGCCAGTTTTAATGCATAACTAGAAAAAATTAAGCCTTGCTTCTCAAGGAGTTTTTGTTTATGTACAGTATATACAAAAGCCCAAAATATCATGAATCTTGCATATCATACTGCAAGTCGTCTCTGGAAAACATAGTCTTGCACACAAAAAATAAAAATGTATTTGGCAAAGGACCTGTGCAAATAAAAATAAAAATGAAACCATCTTAAAGTGACATTGAAAATTAAACTTTAGAATATCAATCATGAATTGGCTTCCTGCCATGAATTCATACATTGCAAAAATAACCAAGTGGCATGAAATATTTTGTGCATCATTTTTTAGGAGTTGACTGACTAAAGCCAGACTAGTATAGAATGAAAAAAGAACACATTAATTCAGATTGGCCAACCAAGCAATATGCTTTTTGTTACAATGTATACATCATAAAGATATATTCACTAGTAGTGCTTGGAGCTCTGCCCAAAGAGTTTCATCAGACCAGCGAATCCTTCTCCTTATACACTCATATGCCTTTTATTCCAGAGATGTGTTTCTGTCTGACTGATGAAATGCTGCTGAGATGGCTGTCCTTTTCGACAATTCTCCAATTTTAGCAGAGGAGTTTCAAAGCCCTGCTAATTTGACCACTGTGTTCCTGGTCACCTCCCTGACCAAGGCATCTCTTGCCTGGATACTTAGTTTGACTGGACAGCCATCTCTAAGAAGAGTCCTGGTGGCTCCAAAATTCTGCAATTTCACAATTACTGAACCCACTGTGTTCCTGGAAACATTCAATGCCTTATAAATGGTTTTATGCCTTTGCCGTGTTCTATGCCTCACCACAAATGTACATAGTTTTCTTTGAATATCACACTTGGTGCATACCTTAACATGCCATTTGAATTGTAGCACCTTATATACATAGGCATGTGAAATTCTAAATTATCATTTTACAACAGACTCCAAGTCAAATTCTATACATATTAAGGGTAATTAATGCAAACAGGAGACACCTAAGCACAAATTGGAGTTCCACAACAAAATGCCTGAATGCTTATATAAGTAAGACATTGCAGATTTTGATTTTTAATAAATTTGCAAACCTTTCTAAAAAATATGCTTTAACTTGTAGACTAATGTGTACATTGATGTGCAAAAGTAGCAAATTTATCATTTTAAAATTAATCCTAAAACACAATAAAGTGTGCAGAAAGTGAAGGGGTCTAAGGACTTTCTGAATATACTGTGGATAGGCAGGGAAATAAAACAACAATCAAATGTGAACGGAGTTAATTTGTCAGGGTGCTTCATTTATTCCTTGGTTATAACATAATACAGATCTATGCTACTCACTAATCTCAATGTGTTCCATTCCTTTGCTTCTCAATTCAATCTGGCCCAGTCTCTCCTTCATATGCTTATACTTTCACTGAAGTTTTGTTCTTTCCTACAGTATGTCACTAGTATTACTTGTTCCTTGATATAAGCAAACCAGTGAAACCCTCTAAAGACAGCGTCACACATCACAATGCAATAGGGTGGGATGGATCACTCATTCCCTACAGAACAGGATGCACTATTTCAAAATGTCATCCATTACAAGTACTGTACATTAGAGCAACAGAACCCCCATCGCACAATCAGTCAAAAACTCTGGTGTTTTCACTCATTCGCCAAATACTGAAATGTGGCTTTTTTGCCTATATTTGGCTATACCTTATATACCTTAGATTTTCATTTCTGCATACATTCAGTGATCAATATTTTAGGGGCCTTTCACCATATCCTAGTAAGACAAGGCAAAAACAACTCTTATGTGTACAGCCATTATGTGTCAGAAAAAAGTTATGTAAACACTAAGAGAGCCAATTCAGAGTCACCAATCAATAAATCTTTCATATTTTTGAAAAGTTGAAAAATACTCTGAAAGAATTTTACATTACGAAAGAATCATAACTGGATGACACTGCAGTCCCTTTATCCAAGGTGATTTAAAAATATCAATAATCATTAATATGACAGTTGATTTATAAATATCAAAGTTCATTTTTTTAAATGGAACACAAACAAGCAATTTTTGGGACTTATTCAGTGACAAAGGGAATCGGGGACAATTACATCTCCACTCTGATGGCTTAAAGTCCAATTCTTTAGCTTCCAAGTCACAATGCCTGCCTGAATACAGATCTCTTGAGGCAATAAGTACTAACTATAACTCTGAATAATAAATGCAATTCAACTACAATTCTAAATATAAACTAATACAACTAACAATTTCATTACTTTGAGATTTAAACAGCAATTACAAACTATGCCCAGCTATGTTAATTTTCAGAGAGTACAAATAGAAAACACCTATCTTTTGTCATAGCCGTACATTCTCAAAAGAAACAATAGAAAAAGAGTAATATATAAACAGTATATCTGTCCAGTCTCTGGAAAAGATTCTGCCCCAGCCAGAACAGCAACCACGGATGCAAGACATAGTCCTGCTCTCTTTAAAGAATAGATCTCCTTACAAAAGAGGGCACAATCAACTACAGGCAGTCCCCAGGTTACATACAAGATGGGGATTATAGGTTTGTACTTAAGTTGAATTTGTATTTAAGTCGGAACAGGTACATTATTTTAATAAATACTATTGTTGACCGACTGTAACCAAGTGCTCTGCCAATGAATGATGGAGTTTCACCTCTCTCTGACCTTTTTATTGTTTCTACTTTATTTTCAATGGTGATGGTTTTTCTCTTCTTTACTATATCACCAGCACTTGCATCAGATTTGTGTTTCAGAGACATTCTTGAAGGGTGAAGA
>JANRMT010062812.1:1130924-1143783 GCA_026402145.1 Polypterus bichir lapradei | reverse complement strand
TATAGGCAGGCAGCCAACAACGTGGGAGGCGTTGGGATGGGGGACCCAACGCCGCCTCACACGGTGACCGAGCTGCAGGCTATGGACGTATATATGTACATAAGTAGGATTCAGTTAGCGTTGGGAACCCGCGTACCAAATTTCTTGAAGATGGGCCCATAAGTAACAAAGACCGTTGAAAAGTTCAATATGACGGCCGACAGTGGCATCATATCACCAAAATAAGTACCAAATTTCAGCCTTCTACCTACACGGGAAGTTTGAGAATTAGTGACGTTGGAAAGTTCAATATGGCGGCTGACAGCGGCGTCATACCACCGAAATAAGTATGTACATTGGTTTCGGTTAGCGCAGGGAAGCCACCTACCAAATTTCGTGAAGATGGGGCCATGAATAAGAAAGTTCAACATGGCGGACATTGTTGACCGTTATGACCGTTATGACCGTTACGCGTAGAAATTAGGAATGAAACCTGCTTAACTTTTGTAAGTAAGCTGTAAGGAATGACCCTGCCAAATTTCAGCCTTCTACCTACACGGGAAGTTGGAGAATTAGTGATGAGTCAGTGAGTGAGTCAGTCAGTCAGTGAGGGCTTTGCCTTTTATTAGTATAGATAGTAAGAATAAGAGCAGCTCACTTTTCAAAACAGACTCATCCGGTCTCGAACCCGTGAAGTTGTGATTATCAGTTGATAATCTGTTGATACCGTTGTGCCACCGAAGCAGTCGTATCAAATGTGTGTCCTTTTTCTGCAGTTATATTCTTGAATAGAAGTGCATTTGTTCTGTTATATTTGTACCTTTTGTGAAAATGTTAATTTGATATTTGGACTTCAGGCTTCACACATTATAAACTTCATGTCTACATTTTGTCAATTATTACTAAAACGGTTCTGTTTTAACGATGTGTTTACATAGAATGTTGTAGACACGGAACACAGATGAAATGCATGTGTTCCACATAATGATATAGTATTTATAACAGGTATCATTTTCCTTGACTTCACTCTATACAACTCTAAGCAACTGACACGCAGGTAAAAAGACTTGAGCTGAGAAAACTGTGCGGTGGTGGTGGGGGGGATGTGACAGCAGGCTGCTTGCTGCTTATCGACACATTTACAGGATAAAAGACACTGATGGAGAGATGCAAAGCGATTTAAGGTGGGACGGATCTACAAGTTTTTTCGTAGGCTCTGGTAATTCTAGTGTTAGGCTTTGATTAACGTTTCCTGAGTTGTATTGTTTAATTTTACCAAGTAGATATCAGAAAAGACCAAAGAAAATACCAAGAAAAAGGGGATTGTTGCATCTTTTTCTTTACAGTATGGTATCAAATACTGTCTGCTGCTTTCATTTAAAGATATACTCAGCACTGGAAGTTTTGATCACTGCTGATAATTTGGAATCTGCATCGTCACATAAGGATTTGGAGCTGCCAGAAGAAACAGAGTCCTGCTGCACTGTCCCCAAACAGAGAGTGCAAGAAAAAGTTTATCCTTAAACCGCTGTGTATACCTTTCAAGAGCTCCCACATTACAGTTGTGTTCCTGCATCAAGTGAGCTTTTTTTTTTAATAAACAGATCTTGTAAGGCAGAGATTTCACACCAGAGGTGAATTTGCAGTAACTTAAAACCTTCAATTTCTGTGCTCTTCCTCCTTCCATCATATTTAAATCTTATTTACATCCTCTGTATCTGCCATATCTCAAAATGTGATTAACGTTATTCTTGGTCAATAAAGTAACATATAATCTGTAACAAGTCAACTATGCATTACAAAATTCACTAGGAACTATTTTTATTATCAATGATTATGAACGACATGGATTAGATGTTGCTACTACTTTTTATACATGCATTCTCAAACCTACTAAATCCACCTGAGTTGTCACCTGGGGCCTCATGTATAACGCCATGCGTAGAATTCGCACTATAACATGGCGTAAGCACAAAAGCCGAAATGTGCTTACGTACAGAAAAATCCAGATGCAGGAATCTGTGCGTATTCTAACTTCCACGTTCTTCCGCTACAAAAATCCCGGTTTGCGTGAAAAGTGACGCTCGTGCACGCGCTTCATGTAACGCCCCAACTCCTCCCAGAATTACGCCTCTTTGAATATGCAAATCAATATAAATCGCCCTTAAGCTCAGCCTTCTGTGAAAAGACAATGGGAAAAGCATGGGGGAAAATAGAAGAATTTCAGCGAATACCAAGTGGAGGCAAAGTAAAAACATACTATTTGTTTAATTAAACCATGGTATAATCAACAAAAGGAAGTTAATCGAGTGACATAGCGTGTTGGAGAAACTTGAAAGCTCACGTTCACAAAGTCGCACAGTACCAGAAATAAAGAAATCACATATCAAAGTTGCTGTGAAAAGGCGAGTTGTAGCCCACTGTCTGAGTGTCATATGAAAGCTTATTAGGGTACAGAGAAAAAAAAGGCACACAGTAGGGAAAAAGCACGAAATCTCAACTTCAATCTCGAAATTTCCACTTTAATTAAGTAGTTTATTTTGTCATTAAAGTAGATCATAAACTTCATCTTAGAATCATTTAATTCACCAGTTTCTCAAATCACATCGTAATTAAAGTATAGCACGTTAAATGCTTTGTTTTGTATGTGATCTTCTATGTGCTCTGTGTGTGAATGACTACTTGCTTCTTAAACCGGCTCTCTTCCTTCCGACAGGACACAGATTCCATTACATTCATGATATTACAGCTCTCTGAATAATTAAAATACTGAGATGTATACGTGATATCATTTTCATGATGATAGGAGTTAAAGCACGTTATTAAACATGGGTTTCATGGCACAGTGATTGTGCGCGACCTTCGATGAAATTATTTATTGTAGCAGTATTCATGGGCGGCTCTAGGCTTGTGGCCTAGAATCGGTAGCCCCTTCTCCCGCCAATGTCAATATGGTATCTTATGCACGGTGGATGGACAAGTCCGTTGCGGACACTGCATAGCCGCCTCGTGCTCATGACACAGGCGTTTAACTTTTGTCGAAATTTGCCGCTGCGTTTTTAGCTGTGTCGTTATTTTCTCTGTTTTATATTCAATATATATTGGTGTAGCCGCCCCTGCAGTCCTTGCTTTTCTTTCTCCAAGTAACCGATCGCCACACAATCAGCTCTGAAATAGACGTTAAGCCATCTGTAAGCTTAGAGCGCCGATTCTTCAAAACGTTTAAGGAACATTGAAATATCTTCGTAGTACATGTTTAATTATTCTATCCTTCACGCCAGTCCCAGTGAAGAATATAGATTATTTAAATGAAGTTTAAGTTTTATCTGTATAATATAATAAAAATATTTTGCTGCATTTCATCTTAAAAATGATATTGTCATCATATGTAAACACGCGCTTTATAAAGTGGCGCAGGTTGTGCAATATTATAACTGTAGTGCAAGTTTACAGTGAGGTAATTGCACTTATAAGTTCAAACAGTTCTACAAGGAGCACTTGATTGAGTGCGTTTAAAGTTCTTGGGATGAAGCTGTTTCTGAACCGTGAGGTCCGTACAGGAAAGGCTTTGAAACATTTTGCCATGGCTGAGGTAGCGTATGCTTGAAGCTGTATACCGATAATTCTCTTTCTGACCAGCTGCTGCTGTGATTCACACTCGTAAATACTCCGAGTGGTGCAGCCAGAGTAATATGGAAAAAGATGATCCGCTGTGGAAATTCCTAACGGGAGCAGATGAAAGGAGAAGAAGAAGAATGTGCAGTTAGAGTAACAACGCTAAAGCAGTTATGGTATTTGGAATACTATGGCTATTCCCTGGACCATTATATTGTTACAAGTTAATTACAATCAGATGCATTACACTAATAAACAATATGCGGTTAGTTTCAGTGTATTTATAAAGCAGCGTCAGGAAAATAAGGAGTATCCACACAGGAACAGTAGCATTGCTTTGACGCTGGGTGCCGCCAGTCTGCAAAACCGAGCAGAGAACTTGCATACGACAAGGTATGAGGTACCATGGAAAAGTGCGTGGCTTTACACCAAGTGTAGGTTTTATACATCGCGATTTGAACTTGGAAAAGTTCTTACGCAAGATTTCTGTGCGTACGCACTGTTTATACATGAGGCCCCTGGTCAGTAACCCACTCATGCACACAACCTGAAGATCCACAGGGGGAAAAAACACATATACACAGAAGAATGTACAAAACCACACAGACAGCATTCAGACACAAGATTCAAACCCAGGACAGTGGATGAATGAGTGAGCCAATTTAACCTCTGTGCCACCCAAAGCATATTATTAACTTAACTTAGTAAGACTAGATAGTTCAATAAATTAAATAATATATATATAAAACTGTAAATTACAATTTTTTCACCAATGCATTTGCTTACATTTCACAATTTGATTGATACCCCTCTGATGTCTTATGTAAGCATATGTATGCAAAAGCAGTAGCATCATTCACTGACATGGGCAGCCATTTTAAGGATTACATGGATTAAAAAAACACAGCATTCAAAAAAATGCAGCATGAACTATGTAATGCTTGCTTACAGTGATAATAAAACCTAATTAGATAACTAACTAAAAACGTCTGTAAATGAAAACATGAAAAACAGGATATGTCCCAGCTCACATAAAAGTAACTACTATTTTCATACACAACAGTAATATCAAAAGATAAATAATGTCACAAAAGTCTCAAAAGCCTACAATTTCAGTGCCAATGTGCTATGGTGTCTGGGGCTAGGATGGTCCTTTCCCATAAAACAATAATATTCTCATTAATGGTAATTCTTACCATCACCTGTACATAGACAACTGGAAAAGCAATACACCGGTATAAGAAACATGATTCTAAAATTAAACATTGAATACACTGAGATGCACAGATTACATTTCAAAAGTTGAACTAACAGAAATTCAAATACAGTATATATAGCAAAAACAGTAATTTTTTATGATGCAAAAGAGCTAGATATGGTTATTGTAACAAGGGTGCCATGTAAGTACTCCTTATAAACTTCAACTTTAATAAATAAGAAAGGATATGATTGACTTGAATGTTTCAATGAAGTACAACGCCACTTAAAATTCCTGCAGAGGGAAGGCCAAACTAAACACACTCTTCAGAATCGCTGATGCTGCCAATTACATGCCCCCAGCCGCATTCTCAAGCCCCACTTCCATTCCCGTAGATTTATGCGTGCACTCAACAACGTTATTACAAGTCAGAGTTTATTGGGAAATTGTTACATTATGCGGAGTGTCTAACAAATTGCTTATGCTGCTATAATTGGATTACAACAGCCGCTTGCTCCCATCGGTGAGATTAGGCAGGCAGGGCTCCCGCCGATCTCACAACCCTAGCAGTAATTTTATTTGCCTTTCTTCACACTCTCTCTCCTAACAACATGCCTCTCTCTCCCTGCCAGCTGTCTCTTAGAGAAGTAGGCTTGTTTTTTGGCCCCTAACAATGCAATTACAGGCCTGTCGATTGCACTGTCTGTGCATTAAGTACCACAGCAGAATGAGGCAGACTGATCGGTGGTGGCCCATTTGAGCCATTGAGGTTTCCACAGTCAAACCATCTGATAAGCCTGGCTAGGCAAAGCAATAAAATTGTTTCCATACTTGTAAATCCTGTTAATAGTAGGCTACTTGATAAATTAAACAGAAGACCAGACTGACACATTTCCACCTTTATTAAAAAATAGTTATTATTAAGTACAAAGTAAACTCAATGTAATCTAATTAATATTTGTATGAAGCTCTTCAGGAACATTCTTATTAAGCACAACAACTTTTCCTATCTAAATAAATACGGCTAAAAACCAAATAGAGTATCAGAAAGGATGATAAAAAAGAAAAATTCTAATAATCAATGAAGACATTAAATGTTGGCTTAAGATATACACATAAATAACAATACTACAAAAATAAACTTTTAATGTTTTCATTTATACATATTCAGTAGTCAGAAGTATAAAAGTAAGAATCAATTTTAGGTAAACCATTTCACAGTGAATAACATAGATTACATTATTATTCATCATCCCCCCGAATCCCTTTTTTCCCCATTGCAGGAATGCAATGAGCAGGAGTTTTACCCAGGCAAGAGTTTACAGACATTATTCAATCATAGAGTCTACAAAATGCAAACATTCTACTACAAGTGGACAAGAAGATAACCAAGAGCTAAAAAAAGTATGCATCACTAATAGAATTCAACATTCTACTCTGTATGACTACAAGAAAGTAGCTGTGAATGTGGATATACCTATGCCAAACCAGCACTGGGAAAGAATTCCAAAGCACGCACATGTGTGTGTGTCTGTGTGAAAGAGTGTGAAGCTGGTGGGTGGCATAAAGATACTTTATAAACTTCAGAAAATCAGCCTGAAGCTATAGCATCAAAGACTCCACACTGGTAAAGTACATACTGTATACAGTATGTGATAAGTAGCAAAGTTAAAAATGACTTATTTTCAGTTTCAGCAACCAGCAGCACTGTTCGAAATTAATGTTGAGAGCTACTGGACAGTTACTTTATTTTAAATGTACTTTTTCATTTAGTCTGCTACCAATCATGGAAACTGAAGTCCCATCCCTACCTCCTCCTAAGTCCACCACTGTTAAATAGATTCCAATAGCAAAGTCAACTATGTTATTGCATGAGTATTTTTTTAATAGTTTTATAAATTGCCTTATAATGAATGCAGTGTTTCCAACAAATAGAAAATCTGGTGGAAGTCATTGTTGCTCCTACAAAATTATATAAATAACTAAAATACATTGCATTTCCCAGGCTGTGCAACACTTTCTAAATCCGTGCCATGAAAACTACATATGCACAGATGGTCACCTGGTTCTAGGCAAATTACTGCTGACCTCTTCTGTGGTTGGACTTTGCAGTTAGCAATGAACAAGCAGTGAAGTGATGATCATCCCCAGGTTTTTTCTTTTTAAAAGATGCGTGATTAATTCTTGTGCCAAGACTGTGGTGGCAAAAAAAAAAAAAAATGAAACTAAATTTTAGTTTCTTAAAATATTTTATGAAGAAAAGAAAGAGAACCCAGCATAAAGTGGCTTCATAAATGCTGAAGGAGAGTTTCATTTAATTAGGAAGCCCATATGGAGGAAGTTATTTTTGTTTAGTTTGTTACTGCTTTTAAAGTTAACATTCACTGCTTAGTTTCGAAGCCAGCCACAGGGGATGCACAAACCAGTGTTTCTTTGTGCCGGTCCCAAGCCCGGATAAATGGGGAGGGTTATGTCAGGAAGGGTATCCGGTGTAAAATTTTGCCAAATCAATATGCGGACAACAATACAAATTTCCGTATCGGATCAGTCGAGCCCTGGGTTAACAATGACCGCCGCCAGTACTGTTAGTCAAAAGGGTGCTGGTGGAAATTGGGCTACTATTGGCCGAAGAAGGAGAAGAAGAGGGGGGAGACGTGTCCAGAGGCAGGAGGAGAGGAGGAAGGTAAAGAGAGTGGAATTGAGAGTAGGAAATTTGAATGTTGGCAGTATGACTTATAAGGGGAGAGAGTTAGCCGATATGATGGAGAGAAGGAATGTTGATATATTGCACAAGCAAGAGACTAAATCGAAGGGGAGTAAGGCCAGGTGGATCGGAGGTGGATTCAAATTGTTCTATCATGGTGTGGACGGGAGGAGAAATGGAGTAGGAGTTATTCTGAAGGAACAGTATGTCAAGAGTGTTTTGAAGGTGAAAAGAGTGTCAGACAGAGTAATGATTATGAAGCTGGAAACTGGAAGTGTGATGATGAATGTTGTTAGTGCATATACCCCGCAAGTTGAGTGTGCAATGGGTGAGAAAGAAGATTTTTGGAGTGAGTTGGATGAAGTGATGAACAACGTACCCAAGGGACAGAAAGTGGTAATTGGAGCGGATTTCAATGGACATGTTGGTGAAGGGAACAGAGGAGACGAGGAGGTGATGGGTAGGTATGGTGTAAAGGAGAGGAATGAAGAAGGTCAGAGGATAGTGGATTTTGCCAAAAGGATGGACACGGCTGTGGTGAATACGTATTTTAAGAAGAGGGAGGAACATAGGGTGACGTACAAGAGTGGAGGAAGATGCACACAGGTAGATTACATCCTATGCAGAAGAGTCAATCTGAAGTGGTGGCAGGGGAAAGTGTAGTAAACACTAGAATTACCAGAGCCTACGAAAAAACTCGTAGATCCGTCCCACCTTAAATCACTTCTCACCTCTCCACCAGCGTCTTTTGTCCTTTAAATGTGTTGATAAGCAGCAAGCAGTCTTCTATCACATCCCCCAGTGGCGCATAGTTTTCTCAGCTCAAGTCTGTTTACCTGCGTGTCAGTTGCTTGGAGGTGTATAGAGTGAGAAGTCAAGCAAAATCACACCTTTTATAAATACTATATCGTTATTAGGAACACATGCATTTCATGTGTGTTCCATGTCTACAGCAATCTATTTAAACACATCGTTAAAAAAGAAACGTTTTCAAGTTTTAGTAATAATTGACAAAATGTAGACATGAAGTTTAAAATGTGTGAAGCCTGAAGTCCAAATATCAAAAAAACACTTTCACAAAAGAACAAGTGCGCTTTTATTCAAAAATATAACTGCAGAAAAACAACACGCATTAGGATGTGACATTGACACGCATTTACTACGACTGCTTCGGTGGCGTAACGGTATCAACAGCTGACTGGTAATCAAAGCTTCTCGGGTTCAATCCCCGACGAGTCCGTTTTGAGAAGTCAGCTGCTTTTATTCTTACTATTTTCGAATAAAAACATACATTTGATTTCAGTCTGTAACAGGCGGTGTAAATGTGTGATACTTGTAAAGGTTAGCTTTGTTTTTTTTTGTTTTTTTATTCAGTTTCATTCTCTCAGTCGCGTTCACAATCCTACCCTACCAATTCTGACACTGCTGTTTTCACATAAAGACGCACTATAGCTCTGCACTCTGTAGGAAGTAAGTAAATAACATTCTATCTGGCTTTTATGTACCATATAAATGTTGATGTACAAGTATAACAAAAGAAGTGCAGTTTTATTCAAGACTATAACCGAAGAAAAAAGAAACTCAAATGTACACTGCAGAGCTTCCTGTGTTTGAGTGACACGGGCATGCTCAAAAAATACACGTTTAATGCCACGAAAAGTGCATGCAGACACTTCAGTTTGCAAGCATTGGCACGAAAATGCAGTAAGACTTCTTTTTAGGGCACATACACAGTCCGGATGTTATTTATTTGGATTTATTCACTTACTTCCTACAGAGTGCTGATCTATAGTGAGTCTTTATGTGAAAACAGCAGTGTCAGATGGGTTTCATTTCATTCAGTTTCATTCTCTCAGTCGCGTTCACGATCCCAAACCGCCACCCCACCCCCCGCCGCATTTGACACTGCTGTTTTCACATAGACGCGCTATAACAGAGGTAAACCGTCCTTTGTATGTAATAGCCAGATCAATCTGGCTTTTATGTAAGTAACATATAAATGTTAATGTTTTGGGCACATGCACCGTCCTTACATACACAGTCCTTTGTATGTAACAGCCAGTCATGATTTGAGTTTACCTCTGTTATAGCATGTCTATTTGAAAACAGCAGTGTCAAATGCAAGGGGTGTGAATCGTGAATGAGGCTGAGAGAATAAAACTGAATAAAAAAAACAAAAAAACAAAGCTAATCTTTAGAAGTATCATAAATTACACCGGCTGTTACAGACTGGAATCAAATGTATGTTTTTATTCTAAAATAATAAGAATATGTGCAGCTCAATTCTCAAAACGGACTCGTCCGGGAACGAACCCGTGATGTTTAGATTACCAGTCAACAGCTGATACTGTTGCGCCACCGAACGCGGGTTGTTTTTCTGCAGTTATATTCTTGAATAGAAGCACACTTGTTCTGTTATATTTATATCTTTAGTGAAAGTGTTTCTTTGATATTTGGACTTCAGGCTTCACACCTTATACATATGTCGTAAATGTAAGGACGGCGGTCCTTGGGTTCTGTACTATTCTGTCCTCTGCATCTGCTGGAGTTGAAAAGAGATACCTACATGCACAAACATGTGGACACTGGGCAAAAAAAAACAACAAAAAAAAACACACAAACGCAGTCGCATCATGACTACAACCACATGAAGGTATGCAAATGAATATAATGTTGCATTAGTGCAACAACGTTTTCCGAAATGTACAATACAGGTCATAAAATTAATTATTCCAAATGTCATATACAGTGGTGTGAAAAACTATTTGCCCCCTTCCTGATTTCTTATTCTTTTGCATGTTTGTCACACAAAATGTTTCTGATCATCAAACACATGTAACCATTAGTCAAATATAACACAAGTAAACACAAAATGCAGTTTTTAAATGATGGTTTTTATTATTTAGGGAGAAAAAAAATCCAAACCTACATGGCCCTGTGTGAAAAAGTAATTGCCCCCTTGTTAAAAAATAACCTAACTGTGGTGTATCACACCTGAGTTCAATTTCCGTAGCCACCCCCAGGCCTGATTACTGCCACACCTGTTTCAATCAAGAAATCACTTAAATAGGAGCTGCCTGACACAGAGAAGTAGACCAAAAGCACCTCAAAAGCTAGACATCATGCCAAGATCCAAAGAAATTCAGGAACAAATGAGAACAGAAGTAATTGAGATCTATCAGTCTGGTAAAGGTTATAAAGCCATTTCTAAAGCTTTGGGACTCCAGCGAATCACAGTGAGAGCCATTATCCACAAATGGCAAAAACATGGAACAGTGGTGAACCTTCCCAGGAGTGGCCGGCCGACCAAAATTACCCCAAGAGCGCAGAGACGACTCATCCGAGAGGTCACAAAAGACCCCAGGACAACGTCTAAAGAACTGCAGGCCTCACTTGCCTCAATTAAGGTCAGTGTTCACGACTCCACCATAAGAAAGAGACTGGGCAAAAACGGCCTGCATGGCAGATTTCCAAGACGCAAACCACTGTTAAGCAAAAAGAACATTAGGGCTCGTCTCAATTTTGCTAAGAAACATCTCAATGATTGCCAAGACTTTTGGGAAAATACCTTGTGGACTGATGAGACAAAAGTTGAACTTTTTGGAAGGCAAATGTCCCGTTACATCTGGCGTAAAAGGAACACAGCATTTCAGAAAAAGAACATCATACCAACAGTAAAATGTGGTGGTGGTAGTGTGATGGTCTGGGGTTGTTTTGCTGCTTCAGGACCTGGAAGGCTTGCTGTGATAGATGGAACCATGAATTCTACTGTCTACCAAAAAATCCTGAAGGAGAATGTCCGGCCATCTGTTCGTCAACTCAAGCTGAAGCGATCTTGGGTGCTGCAACAGGACAATGACCCAAAACACACCAGCAAATCCACCTCTGAATGGCTGAAGAAAAACAAAATGAAGACTTTGGAGTGGCCTAGTCAAAGTCCTGACCTGAATCCAATTGAGATGCTATGGCATGACCTTAAAAAGGCGGTTCATGCTAGAAAACCCTCAAATAAAGCTGAATTACAACAATTCTGCAAAGATGAGTGGGCCAAAATTCCTCCAGAGCGCTGTAAAAGACTCATTGCAAGTTATCGCAAACGCTTGATTGCAGTTATTGCTGCTAAGGGTGGCCCAACCAGTTATTAGGTTCAGGGGGCAATTACTTTTTCACACAGGGCCATGTAGGTTTGGATTTTTTTTTCTCCCTAAATAATAAAAACCATCATTTTAAAACTGCATTTTGTGTTTACTTGTGTTATATTTGACTAATGGTTACATGTGTTTGATGATCAGAAACATTTTGTGTGACAAACATGCAAAAGAATAAGAAATCAGGAAGGGGGCAAATAGTTTTTCACACCACTGTATATAACATACTTTTTTTTATTTATTTATTAATTTATTTTTTTTCAGTTTTTTTTGTCAGTGCAGCTTTGACATCATGGATCAGAAGGCGCATACTAATTCAGCGTGAGCAGGAGCACTCAAGAATAAAACTGAATAAAAACAATTCATATCCACCGTCATTCTCAGTCACGCAAAAGACTCAAACCCACGTCCACAGTTTTCCCAGTCTTGTTCGCCCACAATATCTGACACGGTTTTCAAATAAAGAGGGGGTATAACAAAACAAGTTTGTACCTACCACGTCTTTATCTGAAAAAGGCGTCACATTAGGGGTGGAAGCTTGAACGTGAGAGAATAAAACTGAAGAAAAAAAATGGACAAGTACTATAAATTTACATATGGAAATCAAATGTATGTTTTATTGTATGATATAAGCAATAAGTAGCTCACTACTCAAAATGGTAAATTTGGGAAGCAGCTGATATCGATACTGTGACCTCTTGATTGGAAGGCAGCAGTTTTTAGCATTGCACCACGCAAGCTGTCATATCAAGCGCCTACCGTAACCTGCTTTCTTTTTTCTTTGATTAAAATCTTTAATAAAAGTGCATTTGTTTTGTCATACTTGTACCTTTTGTGAAAGTGTTTATTTCATATTTGTATTTCAGGTTTCACACATTATACATTTCATGTCTACATTTTGTTAATTATTAGTAATACATGAAAAACGTTTCTGTGTTAACATTTTTAAAGAGATTGTTGATGACACTGAACACACATGAAATGTATGTATTCTAAATGACGATGTACTTTTTTACCCAATAGAGCTCCAGCACTTCACTCGAAGATAAACACTGAGCACTGAGAAACTTCTTTGCAAATTGAACTTCAGCGGTGGGTGGGGGGATGGAATAGCCGGCTGCTTGCCTTAACACTAGAATTACCAGAGCCTACGAAAAAACTCGTAGATCCGTCCCACCTTAAATCGCTACTTAAATCCGTCCGCACCTCTCCCAG
>JANRMT010062812.1:1093668-1110924 GCA_026402145.1 Polypterus bichir lapradei | reverse complement strand
AAGGCTTTCTAGTTAAATCTAGATATGCTCACTTACATGCAGATTCTCACCCACATGAAACTGATAAAACTGGATCATTTAGAAAACAAATAGATGGACCTTCCAGAAGGTACACAATCATTATTTTGCTTCACTTCTGGCAGCACATTTTAAATTCTGACTAATTCGATCAGTGAGCAATCTTTGGTAGACCATACTACTGTATATTTTAATTGCTAATTGAAAAAGGCCATCATCTTCCACTTCTTCAGCTGTGTTTCCATAAAGAAGTACAGTATATTTGAGCAGTTACTTAAGATATAATATAAGTTGGAAAGGATGCCTTTGGGCTTTCCAGAGGGAAAAAAATAACAGTCGTTTTATCTGTGGGTGCCATTTTATATGACTCAAAGAAAACCAGCATTAATTTGCACATTTCCTGTTTCATCTCCCTTGAGTGTCATATTGGTAGTCTAACAGCATTTGAATAGTGGTTTACTTTTATAGCAAGTAGATATTCAGCTAAACAATTAACCATACACATCCCCAACTGTACCATGCAAGCATTTGAAATTACAATTAGATGGCAAAATAAAAACATGCATGCAAAAGCTAAGAAATGTACTGATATAAGTATGGAAATTTTAAACAGGCATAAAACATTACAGATGTATTCCCTACATTCACATCAACAGAAACTGAGATTAATTTTTAAAAGGTTCCATACATTAAAGCATCAAATATTGAAAGTGGAATGTTACAGTATTTATAATAATAATACATTTTATTTATAAGGCACTTTACATTTGTAGTAAACCTCAAAGTGCTACATAAAAAATTTAAACAAAGACACAAGATAAAAAAAACCAAAGATAAAACAATAATTAGAGGCAATTTTGTTAATACGCTTTGCTAAATAGAAAAGTCTTTGTTTTTTAAAACAGCCCACAATCTGCTGTGTTCTTTAGTTCTCTGGTAGTGCATTCCAGTGCCGTGCAGATGCAACTGCAAAAACTCGGTCACCCATTGTACGAAGTTTGGTCATAGGGGGGAAAAGGCGATAGGTATTTGCAAGATGAAGGTTTCTTGTAGTGGATTGTAATATAACAAGTTCCTTAAGGTACTGTGGAGCATTTCCATGGATACACTGGTGAGTGACCAAACTAAGTTTGTATTCAATATGGAGGTGAATAGAGAGCTAATAAAGTGACCAAATGATTGGTGAAATATGTTCATATTTTCACACCCTCATTAGGATCCTTCCAGCACTATTTTGGATTTGTTGGAGCTTTTGAAGGCTCTTGCTAGGGATCCCGATGAGGAGGGCATTACAATAGTCCAGCCTGGAGGAGACAAAGGTATGAACCAGCTTTTCAGCATCACAAAGGGAAAGGCAGGAACGGCATAACATTTGGCTATGTTTCGAAGATGAAGGAATACAATTTTACAGAGATGATGGACATGTGTATGAAATGACAAATGTGAATCTAATTTGACACCCAAATTAATAACAGATGGAGAGAAAGTAATGGTATGACCAGAAAAGGAAATACAATTTACAGAGGAACGAAGTGATGGGGGTACCAATTAAAAGAGCTTCAGTTTTGGTGCTGTTCAGCATAAGAAAGTTCTTGGACGTCCAAGCCTCAATCTCATCCAAGCAGGAGGAAAGAGTTGGAGGTGTACAAGAAGTCGAATCCAGTCTCACACAGAGCTGCATATCATCCACATAGCAATGGAATGAAACTCCATGCCTGCGGATGATGTGACCAAGGGGTAGCATATAGATATTAAAAGGGGTCAGCCAAAGGACTGATCCTTATGGGACCCCACAGGTGACAGTGTGGGTACGAGATTTAGCATCCCCTAGGGCCACATACTCAGTCCTATCTGTAAGAGAGGACTCAAACCACTCCAAAGGAATGCCAGAACGTCCAATTATATAGTGAAGACGATGGAGGAGAACATTATGATCTGCCGTATCAAATGCAGCTGTGAGATCCAGAAGGATAAGGAGTGATGAGAACCCTGGTCAGCAGCCATCAGAAGGTCATTGGTGACTCTGACAGGGGTGTCTCTGTACTGTGAGAAGGTTGGAAACCAGATTGAAATTTTTCAAACAGATTGAATTTTTTGAGGTGATACTGAAGCTGAAATTCGATTTCACTGTGTTAACCAGGAAGTCTTGTCTCACTCATTCAGCATCAACGTGTTTCGCTGTGTAAAGAGTTAACTTTTGTGCTCTTTTGTGTTTATCTTTGTGCGTAGTCAAGCCCTTCGTTATGGCTCCAAAACGATCTGCTACTGTTTCAGGGGCCATGCCCAAGCGCCAACGGAAGATGCTAACGATTGCCGAAAAGGTAAAAGTTTTGGATATGTTGAAGGAAGGGAACAGCTACACCGCTGCAGAATGCCATTAGGGCATCAATGAGTCCACGATTCTTTTTATTTAAAAAGGAGGAAAAGAATATAAGATCTACGGTCGCAGTGTCCTTTAACCAGGATGCAAAACGAGTTGTAAGTGGATGTAATAATGCGGTAGTCCGGATGGAATCTGCTTTAGGGATTTGGATTGAAGACTGCCGGAAGAAGAACAACAACGGTGCTACACAGTCGCCTGAAGAGGCTCCTTTAGAAGAGCTGTAACGCTCTCCTTTGTTATGCAGTAAAATTAAACTCATAATTATCAGACAAGTCGTCGTGTCATTGTTGGTGAGTAACCATAATTAAATTTTCTATGTACAGTACTTAGTACATGTACGTATGTTTAGTGTCACTGTACACAATTTTTCTTGCATTTGTACGTATTTATTGCTGGTGGCCTGTCTGTCGTAATGGCTGTAACATATGTGTTATTGGAGACGCTAAATATCTTTAATATTTAGGTTTTACTGTATATAAACAGTGTGTTTACATACATAATTTCAACGAATCTTACCCAATATCTAAGAGAATACAAAGGGTTTATGCTGTATAACTGTGCAGGAAATGTTTGTAATAGTGTGGGAGAGTTTATAAGGGCTTAAAATATGTAAAAATAACCATATGAACATATGGTTTTTACTTCGCGGATCTTCACCTTTCGTGGGGGGTTATGGAACGCAACCCCCGCGATCGAGGAGGGATTACTGTACATGAATTTCACATGACAATTTGTTAGATCACTCTGCGTCTGTACTCAGCAAAGAGTGCTATACAAAAATAAACTGAATTGAAAAGGGAATGAGATGGATTTTTGTATTAAAAGATTTGAGTAGAAAAAAAAAAAAAAAAAAAATCAACCTGCAACTTATTTCAAAATATAAAAGAATACATCCGAGTTCATACATGTTAAGGTGAGTAATTTATTCTGTAAGAAACATATAATTCTTCATCTACATATGAATGAGAAGTGAAGCAAAATGACACCTTTTATTGGCTAACTGAACAGATCACAGTATGCAAGCTTTTGAAGCAGCTCAGGCCCCTTCTTCAGACTAGTACATATACTATTCAATTTAAAGACTCTGCGTAATGAATGTGGTGTATGCTTGTATTATGTTGCATATTTATGATGCATATTAAAAAAACAAAAATAATATTTAATAATAATCACATTATATTATTAAATAATAATTAGATGAAGATTGTTCAAACTTACTATATGTCAAAATAGAAAAATAATATTTTTCAAAAATTTAAAAAGGAAAAACTAAACAAAAGCAGTTACGGTAAGTAAAATAATCCCTTTAAACTCCACTACTAGAGTTTACCCAGGTTGTCAAATAGCCCTACAAATTCCCATTTGACAACATAGGTTGCCCAGGGTAGTCTTAAATGTGTGATATACTCTCCAGTCATCTACCACTACTTCTTACTATATGTTGTCTTTGGCCTTCATCTTAACATCTTACTCTCCCTGTTTTCCTCCTTCATCACATTGCAACCCTCATTGCTCAAACATTCTACTTTTTAGACTCAACAAGCCTATATCAAGATGACACACAGAGAAAGTGTTCATTGCTATCTCACTGAACTGTACAAATCATGCAGAATGAACAAATTAGTACAGACCTTTTTTATTAGACAAATAGTATGTGATTTTCAGAATTGCCTGCACTGCTTGGATAAAAGTGGTTTTAAACTGCTTAATTTTTACAATGCCCTTGTGACACAAGATTATCTAACAAAGTAATGGTTAATCAATAGAGAGTTTAGTTGTCAAATGAAACATATAACACAGTAAAAGGGATTGATGGTAGACATTACCCTCATTTACTATAAAGTATATATTTAAAATGACAGCAAAACTGGTCACAGAAAAACAGCTTCATTAGCCTTGCAACAAGCTGTTCTCAGAAGAATCTTAATCAGCTCCAGGGCTCAGATTAAAACCCCTTTCCAAAATGATGAAATACTTCTAATCGAGATGTTTTTTTAAAGGTAGATTAAGAAATATTGACACAATTTTTCAGCTGAAACAAAAAAGGTTTTCTTTTATAAGTCGTAACAAGTCACTCAGTTGGAATTGCTAGTATTGTTCAATGCTATGTAAGTAAGTTATTTTTAAGGATAGTTACATAACATATGTATTAGGAATTAAGTAACATATAATGCATCTTTGTACTCGAATGTTATTACCCAGAGACTTTTGTACTTGGCGATATAACTGCTAAACAGATATCAACAAAAAGTAATTAGCAGCAGACAGTGACAGTTAACTTATACATTTATCATTACGATTTACCTGCTAAAACAAGATAATAAAAACTAGACAACAGATAATTTTTTAGTTTTATCTTTAAAAATCAAAAAAGCATGGTGTGGTATGTTCTTTAAAATATCTGTTAAAGTATGACCATTGATGTTCTTAAACTACGTAGGCTTTCACATCAAAAAAAATCATTATATGCTGTTTGACAGAGATGAGTGTCAATATAGCTTTATGTGAAATAAACAGTAGCATACTTTAAATGCTAAGAATAACTATGTTAAATGGAAAATGTATTCATCTTTCAATATTCATTAAAATTACTGCCACACAACAAGTCTGTGCTAAAACTAAAATTCCATCAATAAGTTAAATGTATTTTTTATTTAAGAACAAAACGTTACAACAGAATACAACTCAGTCAAACATATAAGATTAACTTAATTTAATTTTGCAGCGGACCGAAACCTATCTTTGCAGTATTGTCGGCACTGGACTGCAGGCCAGATCAAAATGAAACATTCATATATGCAAAAAGGTTCACTTTAAGCCAGGCAATTTGGAGTTTAACTCAAAAAACCTACTTGGTATGTTTAAACAAATCTGACAAAAACTTACATAGACATTGCCCAAAATAGGATTCAAGCTAACAAAATCAAAATGTGCAGATTTAAATATAAAAAAAAGTCTGAATTAGCTTAGGTAACCCTAATTATGGCAGTTCACAAGAAATGAGATGATTTACTTTATTTGGTAGAAGTGCACAACAAATACGAATAGTGTGTCAAATATGTGAAATATTAAAATGTGTGCTTGAATTGTAATGTTTAAAATCTAAATATTTTCAATTGTAATAGAAACTTGTCATTTCACACCCAAATATATGTGTCCATAGATGGGTTGATCATTAGCAAAGGAACAAAAATCCAAAATAATATCAAATGTGCAATCACTGACCTTGAAATATTCTAAAACGTTACCTCACATACTTAAGTTTGGAATTTGTCAATTTTAACTTTCTGGGAGTGGGTTTTAGAGAACTAGGACCACAAGTACAGGCAGTCCCCAGGTTACGTACAAGATAGGGACTGTAGGTTTGTACTTAAGTTGAATTTGTATGTAAGTAGGAACAGGTACAGTACATTATTTTAATAAATGCTATTGTTGACCGACTGTAACCAAGTGCTCTGCCAATGAATGATGGGGTTTCACCTCTCTCTGACCTTTTTATTATTTTTACTTTATTTTCAATGGTGATGGTTTTTCTCTTCTTTACTGTATCACCAGCACTTGCATCAGATTTGTGTTTCAGAGACATTCTTGAAGGGTGAAGACAAAAGGTTAAGATGAGCTCTTCTGCACAGCACTGTACACGCTATCACAGAAGAAAGGCACCCGTCGACAACATGTCTAATGTACTGACAAGAGACAACTTCCTGCTATGTGCATAACAGTACAAGCAGGCTTGCTATTGAGAATGAATGGGGCAGCGAGGGGCGATTGACCATTAGCCTACCACACAGTCACCTCCACTAGTATGCTGCCTGCAGCGTCCGATCATCAAGAACGAACACGGTGCAGCCAAAGATGGGTAATGAATCACCCCACCACCGCCCCCATTCAACAGGCAGCCAACAGAGGCACACTACAATGTCCCCCCTCCCCCCATCGCTCCATTCACCCTCAATGGCCTCCGTTCAGCCACAACCAGGTCACCGCTTGCAGCATTACCAGCTGCCCACCAAGAATGAACGGGGCAGCAATATGTGCTGGGCGGGCAAGGAAAACCCCCCCTACGCTTCATCCAGCCTGCGTCCAGTCAGGAGCAGTAGCTGCGGCGGCGTAGTGGGCGTGCAGCGAACCGCCCTATCAAGCCTCCGTCCTGCACACAAGCGATAGCTGTGGCCCCAGTGACTATGGACCACGGATCACCACTTGCCTCCAGGAGCCGCCCAAGGGAAACTACACTGCGCGAGCAGCGAAATCGCCCCCCTCCAGCCACCACTTGCAGCGTCCCCAGGCCAAAGATGATGGAGTGGCAGTTACTGAGGCGCATGCATTGCAGTTGCAGCCCCATTTGTAAGTCAGATGTCTGTAACCTGGGGACTACCTGTGAATATATATAAAAAATATATATCAACCTCGAAATAGCATAAAAATCACACTCCACATGCATACAGTATCTCACAAAAGAGAGTACACCCCTCATATTTTTGTAAATATTTTATTATATCTTTTCATGGGACAACACTGAAGATATGACACTTTGATACAATGTAAAGTACTAAGTGTACAGCTTGTAGAACAGTGTAAATTTGCTGTCGCCTCAAAATAACTCAACACACAGCCATTAATGTCTAAACCGCTGGCAACAAAAGTGAGTACACCCCTAAGTGAAAAATGTCCAAATTGTGCCCAAAGTGTCAATATTTTGTGTGGTCACCATTATTTTCCAGAACTGCCTTAACTGTCTTGGGCATGGAGTTCACTAGAGCTTCACAGGTTTCCACTGGAACCCTCTTCTTCTGCTCCAAGACGACATAACAGAGCTGGTGGATGTTAGAGGCCTTGCGCTCCTCCACCTTACGTTTGAGGGTGCCCCACAGATGCTCAATATGGTTAAGGTCTGGAGACATGCTTGGCTAGTCCAACACCTTTACCCTCAGTTTCTTTAGCAAGGCAGTGGTCATCTTGAGGGTGTGTTTGTGGTCGTTATCATGTTGGAATACTGCCCTGTGGCCCAGTTTCCAAAAGGAGGGGATCATGCTCTGCTTCAGTATGTCACAGTACATGTTAGCATTCATGGTTCCCTCAATGAACTGTAGCTCCCCAGTGCTGGCAGCACTCATGCAGCCCCAAACTATGACACTCCCACCACCATGCTTGACTGTAGGCAAGACACACTTGTCTTTGTACTGCTCACCTGGTTGCCGCCACACACGCTTGACACCATCTGAACCAAATAAGTTTATCTTGGTCTCATCAGACCACAGGTCATGGTTCCAGTAATACATGTCCTTAATCTTAGTCTTTCTTGTGCATCGTCTTTAGAAGAGGCTTCCTTCTGGGACGACAGCCATACAGACCAATTTGATGCAGTGTGCGGTGGGCATATGGTCTGAGCACTGACAGGCTGAACCCCCACCCCTTCAACCTCTGCAGCAATGCTCGCAGCACTCAAACGTCTATTTTCAAAAAACAACCTCTAGATATGACGCTGAGCATGTGCACCATGGCGAGGCCTGTTCGGAGTAGAACCTGATGCTGTATGGTGTTGGCCACCGTGCTGCAGCTCAGTTTCAGGTGTTGGCAATCTTTTTATAGCCTCAGCCATCTTTATGTCGAGCAATAATTCTTTTTCAGATCCTCAGAGAGTTCTTTGCCATGAGGTGCCATGTTGAACATCCACTGACCAGTATGAGAGAGTGTGAGAGCAATAACACCAAATTTAAGACACCTGCTCCCCATTCACATCTGAAATCTTGTAACAGTAACAAGTCACATGACACCGGGGAGGGAAAATGGCTAATTGGGCACAATTTGGACATATTTCACTTAGGGGTGTACTCACTTTTGTTAACAGCAGTTTAGACATTAATGGCTGTGTGTTGAGTTATTTTGAGGGGACAGCAAATTTACACTGTCATACAAGCTGTACACTGACTACTTTACATTGTATCAAAGTGTCATATCTTCAGTGTTGTGCCATGAAAAGATATAAAATATCTATAAAAATGTGAGGGGTGTACTCACTTTTGTATAATCCAAGGTCCAACTCTGCATATAGCGCAAAAAGAATGGTTCTTCGAAGCCTAAATCTGCTTATAAGCCAGTCATCATCATGGGGGAAAAAAAAATCTTGCCAGTTCCAAAAAGTTCATTCCCTTCATACATGACCATATGCATTCTCTTCAAGTAGAGCACATCAAGCCATGTTATGCCAAAACATTAAGCTATGAACAGGGTATAGGACATATTTATAGTTTTCTGTATGTAGGTAGTGAATCACACTTGTGATTCAAAACCTGTTTTACTTAATGCAATTACTGACAACAAGTGACTGCATTGGTTTCTAATCCTATCAAGTGACAACAGGTATCTGAAAAACTGAAAACGACCCAGGTAAGTGCTTCAATAGAAATATGCAGCATTGGCCCTCTTAAAGGGCAACTAAAACTGAGTCTATATGTCAAATTCATCACTTTCAAGGCTGAATATGTTTGTCACATCATCACACATAATAATGGCTCAGTGATATGAATTACTATGAGTGTGAGTAGTCACTTTGCTGGTTTGGCTGTATTGCCCTACTTGTTCAAGGGTGTCACCATTTCCTTCTTTCTCAGAAATGTTGTATACAGATGAGTCAGACTTGCCATAAATTAATACAAGTTCTCCAGTCACATTTTCTTTACTAAATCCTGACTTTTGTGTGAAAAGTTGCATATGCACATTTCGGGTTCTTTTTCTGTGTATGTAAGTTTTATTAATTTGACCCCATGTCTCTGTTAGATCCACATATGACCAGTCAGCTTGTCTGAGGCAGTACTGTAGGAGTGTGTGGAGGCAATGACAGGAGTCTAATGCCATGAGAGATTAAGGAGCTTAAAAGGAGGTACAATAAATATCGTGGCATTTTCAATGGTCTGTACTGGACCCAGCAAAGGAAAGAAGGAGGCCCTTGAAGTGGAATACAATGAGCAGTATGTCATGGTGCCAATAGCAGGAGTTCCTCAGGGTTGTTTCTTAAAGGAGCAATAAATGGTCTTTTCAAGGACTGTTATACAGCTGCTTGTGCATGTGTGTGAATTCTTCCTCTGACAGTATTCACAGATGTACATTTCTATATTTTATTATTGCACACAGTACAGATATTTTTAACCTATGAAACTGGGCTAACAGAAGCACATAAACTGGATTCAATGTGAAAACTATAGGCACAAAGTTTATACTGTGATGTATACTGTAACCATGACAATTTTTAATTATACTGTGGTATAAATTTATGTCCATTCCACCCACCCCATTGAAAATCCATTACTCGAATGAACAGGGTACAATGATGTCCACCAGGCAAGAACACCACTTTACAAAGTACTGCGCAGCTGATGGTAAAAGAATTGTTTCCATAATGCTGCAAGCACCACCTATTGATCGTAGTGATGTGACCTTTGATGAACTGTATATCACTATGAGGTATCCACTGACCTTGGAACACAGATTACAAGATCACCTGCCCTCTGTCATTACCACACCATATTATAGTATTCTTAACAATTCTTCTTGGGTGTATTCTTTTTTAACTTTGTATTATTTTATTACAATAATGGCACAGAGTATATGACCAGGTCTTTAAAGTTCTCAGATTATGAGGAGCTTGATCTGATATTTAGCAGATGATCTATATTTTCAGTCATGTTCCTAGTAGATCAGTGTAATTACTATAACCAGCTCAACTAGAGTTCTTAAAAAAATATTTTTCCACCTTAAAAAGGAACTGTGTAACAAATGTGACTTGCAAAACATTCAAAGGGTAAGCATGTTTCAGAATAACAGAACTGCTCTGTGGAACTGGCTTGCTCACTTGCAAATCTTGCTTTATTTTAATGTACTGGGATAGCCATGTGCAGGTCTTGAAGGCAACCTGGGGAAAATGCTTAATGGACTGGATCGGTATATTGAAAGGAGTTTTGTTTGGGGGCAGACAATGCACAAAAATAATGGTTTTTGGTAAAAGATTGTCACAGCATTATAATACATACTCTAATGCACACAAATTATACTGATTGCTGATGGCAAAAAAGATGCATGCCAAGCTGTTCCCTCCAGTGCTGGATTTATTCACTTAAGCAGGTATTCTACATTTTCCCCTTAAGGTATAGCACACTTCTATAGCTTAAACCATAAAATCACAAAACAATTTTTTCAAATGCTTTTTGAAGAAAGCTACACTGATAAGTACTTAATTTCATATATGAGAACAGTTCAATTAAACAATTAAGAGAAAAAATGAAAGTGTCTTAATATAGCCAGTAAATGAATTAAAGAATGAATTAAAAAAAAAAAAAACACACAAAAACCCATTAACAGAAACTATACTATTTTCAAGCTGACTTTGTTTAAATGTGATTATTAAATGAATACTCTACCCAAAAATGCATTCTCATTTTTAGTATTTTACTAATACCATGTAGTTCGTAGTGTTGGCTGAAAAAAAAAATGTAATCATGGTTTCATGAGGTGAAAGTACATGACAAAGATTTAAACTGAACAGGACCCAATAGCGACCAACATTGGACAACAGCAAACAGTGTGAAAAACATTATTAGACTGTTACATAATCCATATACCCTTTAAACTTTGTTATGTTCAAAATGTGAAAAATGCATGTTTTCTTGCTATAATATTATTAACATTTCTGGAATACAAGATATGAGATAAAGAGGAAAGATGCTTTACCAAAGAATGAGGAGGAGAGATGGATCTTCAGTTCAAAGCCACAGTATTTTGGGAAAGAGTCTTTCTTGTTTATTTTGTACGCTGAAGTATTAATACTATTTAAGCAAAAAATACATGAATTTTTGGGTACCAAAACACAAAAACCGGGTTTGGTTCAATCATAATCTTTGTGAAGTACTTTCTCCACTAAAACATGAAATAAAAAACGTTTTCAGGACCACCACTACAAAGTGCATGAAGTAATTAGCATATAAAAATATATTTTTGGATATAGTATTTCCTTAAACCATGCAATAGATGCATAATAATGGTTTAACCCAAAACTGACAATTGACAGAAATTACACACAATTTTAATAAGCATGTTTTCCAGGTTCACCTAAAAACAAGCATATGAATACAAATCTGACGGTAACCCTACAAATGCTAATGCTAAATAAAAAATACACAAGCAAAACAAATACAACATTTGACAACTTGATCTTTTTTTGTACACTATTCAAAAACCCCACTCCCACTCTGCTGGGATGAAAGTTTCAATTACCCTAATATGTATGAACAAGTGAAACCTAGTATATTATCGGGATTGTTCACTTAGGAATTTCTCAAGTAGCAAGACAAAAAGAGGCCATGTAGTCTTTTCAGTCCACAAGCTCATTCAAATGTCCCAGGATTCCTATTTATTGTATGTGTTAATGGATATTGATTTTTTGATATCTGCTATATTAAACTGCTGATTTAAAGGAGACACAAGCAGCGATTTATAACATACCGCTTATTTCTCAAAGTTGAAGGAGTATTAGACTGAAAGTTATGGTAAATTGAGAAAGTTTATGGTAGGTTAAACATGTATGAAATTGATGCTGAAATCTACCTGAAAAATCACGTAGAACATTCTGAACACAGTCATCAATTCTGTTTATAAAAAATGGGGGTGCCCAAAAAGATAAAGAAAAAAATCAAAAAGCAGATCAGAAATGATCAGAGGCAGAAAGCTAATTCAGGATTTTTTTCTCTCAGATGTTCAATGCATCTCAATACTTTTCTACTGCACAGCATGATCCTGTATGTCTAGTATCAGGTTTCAACTTAACACGTCACCTGAAAAACACAAAAAAAGAAGGGAAAAAAAAAACAAAACAGGTAGCAAGCTGCTGAAAAGCTGACAGCTGCTACTTGCTAAAACTCTATCAAAGTATCTCAACATGATAAGGAAGTAAGACTCCTAATGAGGTTGACATCAACATTGTAGGGGAGATGCCCTTTCAATAAAGGTTTAAATGCGTGAAAAATCAGTGACCAACAGCAGATGGCCTTTAAGTTGCACAATGAGGACAGAGAAGGCTAAGACATTAAGTTAAAGGTCTGTTATACCCTTTGGCCTCTCTGAAATGCTTTTAAAACCACCAGGGTTCTGGTAGCTTTATAACAAAAATAAAAGCGCAAAAAGGGATAATTCCTTGAGCTAAAGAAAAGAAGCTCACTCGTGTCGGCTGTGAATTGAAACTCTGCCCCCCAATCAACACCCCCAAAAAAAAGAATCTAAAAAAATCATTATAAGGCTTAAGAATGAATTGACAGTCTTTCTTTGGGGACTAAAAAGCGGAAAAATTGTAACACAAAATTTGGTTTATTTCTTGATGCATCAGATAAATTTCTTCA
Organism: Polypterus bichir lapradei; assembly: GCA_026402145.1. Taxonomy (NCBI): domain Eukaryota; kingdom Metazoa; phylum Chordata; class Cladistia; order Polypteriformes; family Polypteridae; genus Polypterus; species Polypterus bichir. The sequence goes on along the minus strand of JANRMT010062812.1, from coordinate 1,098,135 downwards.
ACAATTAAAACTCCAGCCTCAACACAATTAGAAACAGACCTTCAAGCTTTATTTCATTGCTATGTGCTTAATAGGTACAAATACATTAAATCAATATTTACATTTTATATTAATAGCATATTTTAACAAAGCAGGTGCCTATTACGAAATTTATATTCAAGATCTTGAAAAAAATACATTTTCTATTTTCACTCTTTTTAATAGCATAAAATTTTTAGTTGAGAAATATAATTTATGTAGAAATGAGAATGTTATAATTGCATCTGTTAAACAATACAATGTAAAGTGTAATTTCAAATATCAGTTATACTCACTATAAACAATCATTATACTGTAACCATATACAATATTCCTAATATAAAAGACGCAGCTCCTACTGTTAGACTTTAAAAAGAAACCAAGTAGGCAATTAAGTTGGACCTACTGCCCTCTATTTAGGAGTATCTTGGAAATTAAGTTTGGAAAAACACTGGGTAATTGTCCTGCATATTTCAGTCATTTATCCTTATTATGACTTATGAATACAGTTCAGTGGCATGTTTTATTTTCAGGGAACCATGCATTATCAGTTATAGACCATTTTTAGATATCAAGGACATCAAAGTACAGCATTTTAGCCAGTAATGTACAATGTGAGAGGATATTAACTTATGTGCAACTGAAGCAGCACTGAAAATCCTATGGAATGGTGGCAAATACTTTGCTAGCAAATTTATAGTCATGTAACTTAGTCTTAATTAAAACCTGCAGTGTTCCTTGGTAAAGAGCAAGGTGGCAAACAATGCACACAAACCATTTTGGGAAACACAAGTAGGATTACAATTAGGTTGTGGACTTATGTTGCTAATTTGCTTTCTGATACTGACCTCAGCCTCCTATGGCAATAAACATGAATATCTCCATTAATTGCAAAGAAAAAAAAGAAGTACTTTGAAATGGTGTTCACAATGATTAAAAAAAACCTGATTAAGTAAGATTTAAATTAATGAACAAGCACTGACTGTTTGCAACCTTAAGTCAAAGTTATAAAAAAAAAAAAATTCAAAACTAAAAAAATAAATTACAAATAATTAGCTAGACAAATGAAAATATACAATTATCTAGACAAATGAAAATCAAATTATTTTGACAAATGAAAATATAACACACCAATTTGAACTTTTTTACTAAACAACCCGGATACTGTAAATTTAATTAAACTAAAATGGACTGAAATCTTTTGAGTAATATCCTAGCAATCAACAGCTCAAATTGACGTATCACAGTAAAGCACTACTAAACTATTAAGCCACATACACAAAGGTGTAACCATCTCCTAGCTAATTTTTTCTTTACAAGTATTATATGAAATTTATTCTCAAGAACCCAGAATATAAAAAAAAAAAGACTGCGTGAATAAACATTAGGCTTATAAAAGTGTTTAATTAGTTTAGAAAAATTTAATATGCAGTATTCATGAGTGCTACTAACACCCAAGATGCATGCTACATGCAATACCCCAATCCTAAAAAACAGGAGGAATATTAGCATACACAAGAGCCAGAAAATGTAAATTATAATACTAGGATCATGTGCTATGGGGGAACAGGAGCTTCCCAGTGGGAAATTTAACATGAGTGCCCTTACAAGTAGTAGGGCCCAGTGGGACAATTTAGAGATAAGTTTGTTACCTGAATTCACTAAGCTGACTTCACTGATGCAAAGCTAACCTAAGCTCATTAAATAAAGAAAATAAAATTCAGCTCAGCCAAAGATAGTATTAGGTGGCCAAGTATTTGGAGTGATATTATACATACTTAATATGTTCCCTTTATTTTATTGTTTACCAGTACCAAACAAATCTATCTTTAATTACTTTTGTGTGGATTGCCCAGTAAATTAACAACCACCTCAGTTTTCCCCAAAGTGAAAAGCTGTGATATCACAAATGAGAATTGCAAAAATTCCCACAGAATATGAATGCAACAGGAGACTAGAGTTAGGATACTCAATTACAGTTCTGGAGGTCCACAGTGGCTGCAGATTTTCATTTCAACCAGTTTCATAATTACAAGTGAGGCCTAAGAGATAATGAAACTTGGTATTTAATTATTAATTAAATTAATTGTTAGTGCTTTCATTCTTTCAAAACAAATATTGAACATTTTTTGTTTTTTGAGTACTTTATCTTTATGTTTTGTGCCCTTCCCTTTCTCTCATTTATTTCAAAACATTTTATTAGCAGATATACGTCATGATACCTGTACACAAGTATAAATAGAAACATGTTAGGTAGAGAGCTGGCTGTTCCTTTGTCCTTTGAACTTCATTATTAACTGATGGCTGGTTAAGAAAACAGGCAACAACTAAAGTCTAAACATAGTAGTTCAAAAAAAATTGGTAATTAAGGGTGCTGAATTATAACAAGCGAGTTAATTTGCCAAAAAAAATATTGCTTTATTAGTAAATAAATAGTTTCTAATGAAGAAAGCTCCTGCTGGCACTGCAGAGCTCCAAGACTGTAACTGAGTACCCCTGGACTACAGTATGTCTTATACAGTAAACATGCTGGCATTAGCTACTCACAGTCATGTGATGATTAGAGAAGATATGGGCAGGTGTAAAGTCCTGAGTGACTTTGATAAGGGCTAATTCGTAATGGCCAACCGACTAGGTCAGAGCATTTCATAAGTGACAAGGCTTGTTCAGAGCACCAGGTCAACCTGATGAGTACCTACTGACTGTGATGCGAGGAGAGAAAAACCACGAATCACTGACAGGATGGTGGCCAGCCAAGACACATCGATGCAAGAGGTCAAGGAAGGCTATCCCATGTCATACAAATCAACAGAAGGGCTGCTGTTGTACAAATTGCACATAATTTTAATGATGGTTACTGGACTAATTTCTCACAACACACAGCACAACGAACCCTGCTACATATGGGACTGCATAGCCACAGCTCAGAGTGTTTGTGCTAACCTCACCTAATGTCAAAAACACCTACAATAGGCATAAAAGTGTTGCAACTGGACCTTGGATCAATGGAAGAAGGTCACCTGGTCTGATAAATTTATTTTTCTATTGCATCACGTAGATGACCAGGTACACGTGCTGCATTTACCAAAGAAATTCTGACTTTACACTTCAAATAGAACGCAACAGTAGATAAATTAAGCCTCAATACAGAGATTTGTCTATCTGCTTGTCTCTCAGATGTCTGCTTGACCTGAAATATTGTCAGCTGCTTATTTGTATTTAGGATATGGATTGTTACAAAAAATACTTTGCTGAATCATTAGTTTCGACTTGAATGAAGATAACAAGGCACAGCATGCCTAAAAACACAACACCTACATAAAATCCACCGCACAACACATCATATTAGTGAAGTCTGTGTTGGTAGTAGCAACTGCTGACCATATCACACAAATACATTTATAACAGAAAACAAAGGAGTTTCACTGGTCATTTCTGACTTTGACTTTTTCAGTTTGTTTTAGATGCTCTGTTTTAAAGATTAATTATCTCTGCTAAGATGCTTGTCCTCTAAATATAACAGCACAAAATGTTTCAGACTGAAGCATTTCTCAAATATCTGCCTGGATTTGCAATTTTTATACTTTTTCTTGCATAAATGCTATTAATTTCTCTATCATAAATTTGGAAATGAATTTTCTAAGTACAAACTTTAATTCCAAAGAATGACACAATATGAAAAATGATAATAAAAATCAAAAGTTGGGCCTGTTATAGTGTTTTCTCTAAATCAATTTTTTGTTTATAAATACTGTACCTGTTTACTCTAAAATGGATTCCTGCGATAAGTTCCAAAAAATTCAGAACAGAGTTCAGAAAAAAATTTGAAATTCAAGTTAAGACTATACTATGCAAAAATGAGATGGTTCTTTTCGTCCCCACCATAGAGAACACAATGCCTTTTACTTCCATAAACAATGTGAAAGTTTGGCCTTCCAAATCACAGCATATGTTTCCACTATGCTTCGATCTGTTTCTGATGATCTCAAATCCAGAGACATAGTGGCATTTCTGGATGTTGCTGAAATATGGCTTTTGTTAAGTTAAACCTAAACTTACCTTTCTGGATGCCATAACAATGTTTACTTACAACAGTTTTCTGCAAGTATTACAAAACTCTTATGGTTATACCAATCACAGGATGTACGTCAGTTTTTAATGCAATGTCTCTTGATCAAAATAACAGAGCCTTTCATCTATTTTTATGCAAACTCTTGATAACATCACATTTTCAAGATGTTTCTTAAACATTCCATACAGTTGAAGTCTTACATTGCCCTTGTCCCAACTTTTTAAGAAAGTTGTAAGCACCAAATACGGGAAGGAGCTTGTGTTTACAAAAAAAAAGTCACTATGGGAAAAGAAAAAAATTAAATTCTTGAATAATTTGCTGTTTCTATTTAACAATAGTCAACTGTCTGTTTTCTTTCCATTTTATATACTATTCCA
>JANRMT010062812.1:1062491-1084910 GCA_026402145.1 Polypterus bichir lapradei | reverse complement strand
AAAAAAAAAAAAAAAAAAGTGTTTCTGTTTGGGGATTGTTGTGCAAAATGAGCTGCGGCCACAGAACTAACTGCTCTGTGGATGATTTATTCAGGCATTTCAAGGTCTTTTGTGCACTTCTTTGTAATGAAAGTATCTGCTGAATGTACTTCGTAGTAATGAGATTTCTATAGGCTCATGTCATATGGGGAAGCTGTCGGGACCACAAAAATACTTTGTTGTAATGAAAATTTTGTTGTAAAGATATTCGTTGTAACGGAATTTTACCTGTATATATTGCAAAGTTGACAGACTCACTCATTTACTTACTTATCAATAAAACACTATTTCACATTTAGCTAAAAAGCTGAAATTTGGCAAGATGGTACAAGGGTCATTCAAAAAGTTTTAGCACTTTAATATTTTCGTTGGAAACGATGCAGACGTGAGAAGTAGTAATTGGTCATGTCTGAGAGTGTCATGTGACTAGTTCTGTTTGGCAAGCCGGTTGCCCTTGCAGTTTAGTATAAGAGTTGTCACCCTGTGGTGAAGATGGCTGTGAAACATATAAACCGCACCAAAGAGGAACAGCATTCTGTCATACACTTATTGTGGGCAGAAGATGTGCCGGGAGCACAAATTCATCTCCGCATGTGTGCTCAGTATAGGGATAAAGTTCTCTCTCGGAAAGTCATCTATGACTGGACTGAACTGCTTGAAAATGGCCGTATTAGTGTGACGGATGAAGAGCACTCAGGACGTCTAGCAACAACCACGAGGAATGAAGAAAGAAACCTGATGTGAAAGAAGCGGTGCATCAGTAGCTACGCGCTCAACCAAAAACATTCTGTGCTGATGGCATTAAAAAGTTGGTACAACGCTGGGAAAACTGCATTACAAAGGAAGGCGACTATGGACAAAAATGAGGTACCGTATTTTTCGCTCCATAAGATGCACTTTATTTCCCCCCAAAACGTGGGTGGAAATGTCTGTGTGTCTTATGTAGCAGATATTGCGTCACAGACTGTGATGTGTATTACCTGACAAAAGTCAACATCCAGGGGTAAAGGGCGACAATCAGCTGTTAATGGAGACAAAACTCACTGTTACGTTACAGACATTCCCTCTCTGCTTGGAGGAATGTTAGACTCATTGACTCAGCATCTAACCCTTGCATATACGGGAGTTACGAAATGTAAATAAATGTAAACAAAGGCAAGATGGCATTGACATCTCACGAGGGAGTGAAGCGAGTGCAGAAAACAAAACACTCCACAGACGATGTTTTGCACATTATCGCTGAGTCGGATTCTGTTTTTTCAGAATCTGATTTTGTTAAGAGTGATCAGGAGATCGAGCAAGAGAGTGAGGAACTGGCATCAGCTAATCAGACACCAGCTGATGGCACCCCAGCTGATCGGCTGCCAGCTGAGCCATTCTCGCAGCCGATGCACCTACAGTAAGGTTCGCGTGGGAGGAATACCCAGACATTGATCCGTGGGAGCCAAACTGGCTACCGGACTTCACAAGACAGCATGGCCTGCTGCTGGACATGACATATTACCAGCCGCTGGACTACTTCAGGCAGTTCTTTCCTGAGGCTTCCTTTCACCGTAAGATGCGACAAACAGGTATGCAGAGCAATTCCGCATTCTCATTTTTCAAAGTGGAAACCCACAACAAAAGACGAGCTGAAGGGGTTTGTGGCACGACAAACAGAGATGGGACTAGACTGGCAATATAATTTCAGGGAACATTGGTCCAAACGTGCTTTGGACAGATTATGCCGCGTGACAGGTACGTGCGAAAAATACAGTAATTTGTTTTTGAAATTCTTAATAAATAGAGTTAAAAAAAAGTGCAGAAACTTTTTGAATGTCCCTCGTACATCTAGGGCAGTACAAATACACCAAGTAAGGACATTTCAATATATCAATATATACTGGTGTAAACCTCTCCACAAAAGAAAAACTAAATAGCCCAAAATCAGAAAGATGTCTGGACAGATTTGACTGAAGTTTACTGATACTGTCAAAAAAAAAAAATTGCGGACACTTTTTTTTTTTTTTTTGCTTTTTATAGTAGTCATTAATAATGCACAAATGGGACATTCTAACGTACCACGAGAAATGGGGCATACTCGTTAATGCAAATAAAGGCCACCTGCAGAAGCAAAGTGAAAGTAGCAAAATTCAAGGAAGCTCAAGAAAGATAATTTTAGCAAGCATGCCATAAAGCTCAAAGGAGAAATACTGACATAACAGAATCAATAAAAGTGGCATGTCAAAAGGTAGCAACTGCTTCATTTTCTTTCCTCAACCACTTTGCAAAAACAACTTCATTGTCAAAGTGTTTATCTTAGTATATGTCTTTTCATTTTACCTTGCATTGTTTTTGTTGCATAAAAAAAAAGACATCCCCCCCCCAACTCCCCATTCCATTTACTTTAATCCAGACATTTTTTTGAAAATTGTGTTGACAAAACCAGTGTATGAAGCATTGCCTTAAAAAGCTAGCTTTCTTTCTCATCTCAACCCCCAAACAAACTTCCAAAACTAAGTACCTGTTTTTAGTATGTTTTGCTATTACAAACTCACATGTGAAATGGAAAGCATTCAAAAGGAAACTCTGCTATTTTGCTTATCATTACATATTGTGATGCTGTATTTGACATAATCTATGCAGTGAGATTCAGCAACCGGATGGTGACGGGGTGATGTACTTAATTATATATGCAGTTCATTTTACTGTGTTAACTGTGTGATTACACTTTCTTTATTTTTTAAATACTGCATAGCCTTGCATTTTTGAAAAAGCCAACACTGTTTTCCATCTACATACAGTCATTATGTTTACAATACAAATTAATGAGTACTTTTCAAAATAAAAGAAAAAGAAACAAAGAATTTTAAAAAAGATAAAAAAATAAAAACACTGCAAATTACAGTGCATCCGGAAAGTATTCACAGCGCATCACTTTTTCCACATTTTGTTATGTTACAGCCTTATTCCAAAATGGCATCTTCATCAGCTACTGTATAGAAAAAAAATCATGCTTCATTTTGATCCATTGTGGTTTGGCTGCATCAGTTACAGTGCATCTGGAAAGTATTCACAGTGCATCACTTTTTCCACATTTTATTATGTTATACAGCATTATTCCAAAATGGATTAAATTCATTTTTTTCCTCAAAATTCTACACACAACACCCCATAATGACAACGTGAAAAAAGTTTACTTGAGGTTTTTGCAAATTTATTAAAAATAAAAAAACTGAGAAATCACATGTACATAAGTATTTACAGCCTTTACTCAATACTTTGTCGATGCACCTTTGGCAGCAATTACAGCCTCAAGTCTTTTTGAATATGATGCCACGAGCTTGGTACACCTATCTTTGGCTAGTTTCGCCCATTCCTCTTTGCAGCACCTCTCAAGCTCCATCAGGTTGGATGGGAAGCGTCTGTGCACAGCCATTTTAAGATCTCTCCAGAGATGGTCAATCGGATTCAAGTCTGGGCTCTGGCTGGACCACTCAAGGACATTCACAGAGCCACTCCTTTGATATCTTGGCTGTGTGCTTAGGGTCGTTGTCCTGCTGAAAGATGAACCGTTGCCTCAGTCTGTGGTCAAGAGCGCTCTGGAGCAGGTTTTCATTTAGGATGTCTCTGTACATTGCTGCAGTCACCTTTCCCTTTATCCTGACTAGTCTCCCAGTTCCTGCCACTGAAAAACATCCCCACAGCATGATGCTGCTGCCACCATGCTTCACTGTAGGGATGGTATTGGCCTGGTGATGAGTGGTGCCTGGTTTCCTCCAAACGTGACGCCTGGCATTCACACCAAAGAGTTCAATCTTTGTCTCATCAGACCAGAGAAATTTGTTTCTCATGGTCCGAGAGTCCTTCAGGTGCCTTTTTGCAAACTCTAGGCGGGCTGCCATGTGCCTTTTACTAAGGAGTGGCTACCATCTGGCCACTCTACCATACAGGCCTGATTGGTGGACTGCTGCAGAGATGGTTGTCCTTCTGGAAGGTTCTCCTCTCTCCACAGAGGACCTCTGGAGCTCTGACAGAGTGACCATCAGGTTCTTGGTCACCTCCCTGACTAAGGCCCTTCTCCCCCGATGACTCAGTTTAGATGGCCGGCCAGCTCTAGGAAGAGTCCTGGTGGCTTTGAACTTCCTCCACTTACGGATGATGGAGGCCACTGTGCTCATTGGGACCTTCAAAGCAGCAGAAATTTTTCTGTAACCTTTCCCAGATTTGTGCCTCTGACAATCCTGTCTCGGAGGTCTACAGAAAATTCCTTTGACTTCATGCTTGGTTTGTGCTCTGACATGAACTGTCAACTGTGGGACCTTATATAGACAGATGTGTGCCTTTCCAGATTATGTCCAATCAACTGAATTTACCACAGGTGGACTCCAATTAAGCTGCAGAAACATCTCAAGGATGATCAGGGGAAACAGGATGCACCTGAGCTCAATTTTGAGCTTCATGGCAAAGGCTGTGAATACTTATATACATGTGATTTCTCAGTTTTTTTTTTTATTTTTAATAAATTTGCAAAAACCTCAAGCAAACTTTTTTCACATTGTCATTACGGGGTGTTGTGTGTAGAATTCTGAGGAAAAAAATGAATTTAATCCATTTTGGAATAATGCTGTAACATAACAAAATGTGGAAAAAGTGATGCACTGTGAATACTTTCCAGATGCACTGTAACTGATGCAGCCAAACCACAATGGATCAAAATGAAGCATGATTTTTTTTCTATACAGTAGCTGATGAAGATGCCGTTTTTCAGAATGTGATAAAAAGAGAACAGGATGGTGCTCTTGAGCTAGTAAAAGTAATCAATAATTGTTTTTATTTTTGGTAGACTGAGATCTGAGAACTCAGATCCACTGTATACTGAAGCAGTACTAATTTTTGCCATTGATGCTAATGAAGTCTAGAGATTTATAGCAGTTTTTAGATTTGATAATGTTATGAAGGTGATTTACAGTTCATTTATTCAAATACCTTAATTTGGTGATGTCCTCTAATACGGATCTATTTCACACCAGGATCACCAAAAATTGTTATGTAACATGTCCAATAGTAAGCAGCTTATGAGAACTAATAATATTAGCCATCGGCTTAAAAAAATGCAAATACTGTACGTAGAAAAGTACTTAGCCAGTTTCATAGTACTTCTGATGCATCTATTTAACCAACAGTAGTATAACTGAGACCCCTTCATTTAAAAACTTTCCTGTGCAAAGCCAGGTAGCACAGTTAGAATGTTCATAAAATAAGAAGCTGAGTATATATAGTCTTAAAATAATATCAGGTGTCCCCATCCCCCCCCCCAAATTATGAACAAATTGAAAAGATTAAACACTAAAAATGGAACTAATAATTAAAATTACAACTAAATAATGTAATTAATATTCCAACCAAAACAGGGGTGGTGTGGCAAAACTTAACCAGACTTATCCAAATTAAAATGTGGCGTGAGAGACACACAGTAAAACTGTATATTTTATAAGTGCATAATATAACTTAAAATAGTAAATCCACAATGTAATATTTAACGCTTGTACAGCTATTAAGAATTAGTGATCTCTGTATTAGTTCCCCATAATTTCTTAAATATCTGCAAAACATCACAAAAACTAGAACCAAACAAGCAAGTCTTTAGTTAAAATGAAATACGAATTTAAAAAATAACTTAAGAATGTCAGGATGAAACAAATACGACAAGAATGCTGTATTTATGAATGGACACATTATCAAACAAACCTGTCTGAAGACATTTTTGTCTGCAATAATCTTTCTAGGAGGCTCCACATTGTGACAATCATCTCTTTCAGCAGAAGTCTATAAAAAGAAAAAGTAAACATTATCCCAAAGTTCTGTTTTCATATTTATTGTTTAGTTGTATATTTGTGATATTATACTAGCCATCTTTAGCTGAACAATCCATCTTCAACATTTTCTTCATTTTGGTCAAGTAAGTCAAGAGACATATGTGCAATACTAAGAAACTATAATGGTTGAAATAGGCCAGGTCACCAAAAGAGACAATTAAATGCAAGTATGCACTCACACAAAGGCACCTTGGGGTTATTTATCAAAAAATAAATAAAAATGCCTTTGTAACATATTAAAGATTTTCAAGATTTCACATATACACACACTCAAAAGTATATAGTGAGCAGCCTGTATTGTGCAATTAAATTAAAAAGTCAGTCATTTTCTAACCTGCTTAGTCCTGAGCAGTGTCACAGGGGTGCTGGAGCCTATCCCAGCTAGCATAGGGCGCAAGGCAAGAACAAACCCTGGACAGGGCGCCAGTCCATGACAGGGCAAACAACACACTCACACACAAAATCACACACTAGGTCCAATTTAAGATTGCCTATTCACTTAACCTGCATGTCTTTGGAATGTGGGACAAAATTTGAGCACCCAGAGGAAACCCAAACTAACACGGGGAGAATATGCAAACTACATGGAGGGAGGACCCTGGATGCAAACCCTGGTCTCCTTGCTTTGCATTAAAAATAGGTATAAATAGACATTAAATATTTAAAGGTGAAAATAGAGGTATAACAATTGTTAAATAACAAACCATAATTAAAAATATTAATAACAGAGAACTACCTTTACAATTTTAAGGAATACCTGACAAGATTACCATTAGTTATTTTCATGGCTTGGGAAATGAAATTCTCTATCGGTCTTTCTGTTGTTTATTTGGCGCAATTTGAGAAGCCTACCAGATCTTAGCCATTTAAAGAGGCTACAGAAAGAGCATCAGGAGTCCCTTCATGATCCTGGCTACTGTGGTAGTGCACCTTTTTGTATATAGGCACTGTAAGAATGGTAGTGATATCCCTGTCTTGCACTCAATTAAACACACAACTCAAGCCAAGTGTGGTAGTTCTTTGAGATATTTCCATTCCAGCCAGTGATGCATCTTGCTAGTATGCTTTTAAAGGCCAAAGTGCTAAGAGGACTTCAGGAATCATCTTGACACTCTGAATTTCTATAGCTGTCTGACATGATAAAAGCAGTGCTCATCTTTCTCACCAGAATATCTGTATATGTGGACCATGTTAACTCATCCCTGATGTTGATTCTCAGGCATTTGAAACACTCAAACATCTACAATACAACACTGCTAATGAACAGAGGTGCACAGTCAGTTCTTCACTTCTCACTCTCCCTGCTAAAATACACTATGACCTCTTTTGTTCTGCTGACATTGAAGAACAGGCTGTTTTCTTGACATCATAGTGACAGGCCATTCACTTTGTCTAGGAAGGGCATCTCTTTGTTGTTGATGATGAGGTCTACCATAGCTGTATCATCCGCAAACTTTACAATATTGTTTGAGCTGTACCTAGCTACATAATCATGGGTATTGTGAATACAGCAGCGGGCTGGAGCCGATGTTCAGGATAATACAGGTGGAGGTGTGTTAGCCGATGCCCTGATTCTGTAATTTTGTTGCTGTGGAGTGATGAACTAAAATCTATAAACAGCCACATTTTTAACAGTATGTAAGTACATATTATAATGTAAATGTAATATAATGTAAACAATGTAAATACATATTATAAACTAGTCTATGGCTAGTCATGTGAAAGAGATTTGTTTGTGTAACGACAGTCAGTCACCCTGATCTTACACTAACGGCAGTCTACCAAGACTGAATGAAAATGTTCGGTGTGTCTTAACTTCACACAACTATTCGCACTTATCACCTCATCACCCAAGGCAAATACTGCTTTTCATAAACACACATACACACAATACAATCCCAGGTCCAAACAGTTAGAGGACAGCATAGTATATTCTAGAGCACTTTCAGCACCCTGCTTGCAAAGCTAACACCTGTACAGTGTCACAAAAGATTTGCTAAGATATGTTAATAAGGATGGACATTACAGCACCAAATCCAGTATCATGGTTACCAATTTTCCCCTGCACTGCCCCTGCAGACTGACAAAACATTCTACATCCTATTTAAAGAAACATTTCTGCAGTGATCTAATACTTTCAGTGCTTGATAACAGCACAAAACATTCTTACCTCCATCCTCTGGAAGTAACAGTAGGATCTATAGTATTAGACAGTGACCCACCAAACAACGAACCACAAGGACCCAACTGCAGCCATACAATGGGTGACACCTCAGCACCACACTGGAACAGGTTAACATCACCCCCAGGACGAAGCAATTGCAGGATAAGGGCCTTGCTCAAGGGCCCAACGGAGTAGAGTCATTCTGGAGTTTATGGGATTTGAACCGGCAATCGGCGCAGATCCCTAGCCTTAGAGTCATCACTTCACCCCAATAAAATTCTAGGATTTCAACTACAGTCTAGGACATGATAAAAGATTACAGCAACAGTGAGCAAAGTGTGTGCCAGATGATTTTGTTTGATCTAGCAGTTGCTACCGAAGCATCAAAGGATCAGATGAACAAGTTCAAAAGTAAGCCTGTAGCATTTGTAATATTCTGTGTTGTGAAACATAGGGTCAATTCCAGTAGTATAACCACTAGGTCTAATACTGAAAAAAGCAGCCAAATTTTACACATTGCTCATTTATATACACTATACATTAGTTGCCCGGCTGCTGTATGTCTGTGGTACAATATACTATTATTACTACATAGATCTTATTCATGTTTACTATTCAAAATACTACTTACGTAAGTTGATAAGATACAAGGACTTAAATGTATAACACAGATTAAGTAAAATAACAATATCACCAACAGACTAGACAAATCATATTCTTAACACAATATTTATACTGCAATAGTAGAGAACCTAGGTTATCCAAGCAGCATTTGGTACACAAAAAAATTCAATTTTAGTCAATATATTCTTACACAATCTCATTCTTAGAAAAATGTCTAAGATCACAACAAAGATTTTCTAATTCAAAGTGGGGGAATGCTAAGTACATTACAAAAAAAAAAAAAAAACTAACAAGATTATGTTATAGTCATGCAGTTATAAATAAAACACACACACACACACACACTAACCTACAAATAAATATAAAGATATTTAAGAGTAAATGTTTTGTACAGTTCTTAAGGCTAAGTAAAATTAGAAATCTGACTTTTAATAAACACTTTATTAGCAAGTTATGTGAAAGCAGATTACATATTATAATCGTAGCTCATTTCATTGCAAATTTCTATTTTGCTTTGCACTTGATATGACATTTTTGCATACATGTGTGTCAAGTTATGCTCGTTATGACTTTTCCTGAACCATTTGCTGCCTTTCTATTGATCCTCATTAACCAACACCATCCTTCCCACCCAAAAAAAAAAATTTTTCTTTAAATAATAGAAGAATTTTCTGTAAGAAAGTTGTAGTTCTCTTTATGGATGTTAAAAGTTTGCTTGTATTTTATTTAAAATTATTGTTAACATGTGTGCTGTCATTGTGTAGAATCTTAAAGTACTTTGAAAAGCAGGTATAAAACCTTGATATTCATCCTTTTTAAAACCCAGCACCTTCCTGGTTACAAATGTGATAGATTATCGTATCTTTTGAAAATGTAAGTCACCAATAGAAAGTATAACATAACATTCTCAAATCCACTTAATCAAGTTCATGACTGAAGTGAGGTTGGGCCTATTCCAACAACACTAGATATAAATTCCACACCCAATGAATATTCATGAGATTTGTACTTCTCTAACACTTGACCACTGAAGCAGCAATACTAATGACTGTGCCACTGTGTCACCCAAATGATAAGTATACTTTATTAACTACATTTCAGCTAACCTTTGCATATAGAAACATGCAAATATTTGCAGTACATACTGAAAGAACTAACGTAAATGTTCAGACTTGTGTGTCAACTTAAAGATTAGATTTAAGCTGTTCAAAGACAAATATGGTAAGAATTCTCACAGAATTACATCTGTTGAATAACAGCAATAAAATATTGACATAAAAGATAAACTGCTTACCAATTTCTAAAAGCTTTAGATACAGTATAATAAAAACAAACACACATACACACAGCTATAGAAGCAATTACCACATAATAAAACATTCTGAAAAACAATATAATAAATGCACCTTAACAGTAACAGAAAAATAATAAAAGTAGTTATGGATATTGAAAACATTTACAAAGTTCAAACAGAAGCTTCCACAAAACAGAACAATTCGCTATGCATATCTTGTTATTGTTCTAGCCTCGTTAATCTCATTGAAAGCCTTGGACAAACCCTTCTTTGATAGATTAACTTCTGACAGCTCCAATGTGTGTGTATTTCACTAGACTGACATTATAATTAAGGGTGGGTGGAGCTAGAATTACTCCAGGAGACTCGATTTTATTTGCAGACATTCTCTGCTCAACAGCTGAGGTTCTCCAACACACAAAGCCCCCTTCCACAGCCAGGCGCTTACTTATCCACCCAGGCATTCATCATCCTGAAGTTAATTGGTATGGGCTTTAAACAAATTTTCAACGCCATTTAAAGGCATGATGACTCTGACTACTGACCCAGTGCCATACGGTACCTATTGATTAACCCAAAGAAGCAGATGATTGCAATTGAGTTTTCAGTAGGGGTGCAATCTGTTTTTCTATATAGAATTAACACCGCTAATCAAAAGGTAAACTGGACAAAAATAGAAAGATTTTAAAAATAGACAAGAGAATACTTCATTAATAAGCATCAATGAAATTATGAATGAAAAATAATTAAGTCTCAAGTTTTCTATCCCATTGTCACCCCTGGCATATACACAAAAAAATCATTAAAAACAGATGATTTCATTTTAATTAAAAATATTATTGTAATATACATTTCTATACAACATGCAATGTTCAGGGAAGACATTTCATTAGACCAGTTAATAGATAACCAGTAAAAACTGAAACTAAATGTTACTTTGCTAATTGAATTTAGGTGCAAATGATTTTTTCTTATTAAGCATGCATACTGTATTTATCTTCTCCAGTTCTGTCAATGTTGAGTATAAAGCACAGAAAAAACTTAACCAATGCATTGGTCAATCAAAAATATTCATAAATAAAATAGATCTGCTAGATAAAAATAGTCTGTATTAATTTTCCATCACCTCTGCACACATTCTCTTGAACAGCAGAAAGAGGGCATTCATCTTGTAACTGAATGTCTTTCCCGCCAATAATGAATTCAAAGCAGTGACCCATCAAATAGAATAAAAAAGCAATCTTGCATTGTGGCTCCACATTATCACTTTTCCATGCCTCTTCACAGACAGAGAGAGATCTCAATCAAGGTAGAATGGGCATCTGTGACATGCAGCTCATCGCAGGGTTAATTAAACACTTGAATTTAACACCCTCCCTATCATTAACCAAAGCAAAAGTAGATCATTCAAGCCAGGCTTCATCTGGGGGTAGGCTATACAAGCCTCACAGTGAAGTGTACGCTCGCTCCAAGGAAATCAGAATCACTCTAAATTTCATATGGTTTGTGAGTTAATTATTCAAGAAATTATTTAAAAGAACAAAACACATACGTATATTAAAAAAACTCACCCATAATAATTGCTTTAAGCATTAATGGTTTGGGTTGTTTTGCATATTGCTAATTTAACATTAGTTTGATTGATATTTTAAAAATGTTTTAAAATTATATTAAGTTTTAAAATCCATGCATTTCATTCCAAAAGCTAGGAAACAGTTGACAAAGCTGTTTTATCTCAGCTAAGTCAAAAGAAATGGTCCACAGATAATCTTTTTAATCCATGCAAATATATCAGAAACATTAGGATTTTTTTGTGTTGAATCATTTTTAATTAGTTAAGAGCATTCTAGGAAAATACAGAAATAAATTTTAGTCAAGCACAGTATATAGATAAAACAAAATGAGATTTCTAGAAATTGATTAAAAAGCAGCATTCACCCTCATCCAGAGCCTAAACAAACCCAGACCAGAGACAACATATATTGAAAACGCTTTGAAGAAAGACTATAGAAGGTCTTGCTAAGGTCTGGTGCTAAATATGAACACTCAAAACGGCTTGACCAGTATTTCTGTTCCTCAGTTTATGAGTTCATGCTTTTACAATGTTAATAATAAAATAAAGATTTTGATGAAAGCAGTGTTTTATGCAAGGAATTTCATTCCAGCTAACCAAAGTAATAGTCTGCAATAGTACTTTAAAATACATAGAGATGAACTGAGATCAAAATAGAGATGTAGATGAATTGCTTTAAAAAACCCACAATTTCAGTAAGGAGTACCACCAAATGAGAGACCGTAAAATACACTGTATACCAAAGTTTTGTTTTGTGGAATTGCATTTTTGTTAAAACAGTATTCATATAACACAACTGACAGGATTCTAAGCTCTTTAAGACCTTGACAGCTTGCTTGGCAAAACAAATTGCTATAATTGCTCTTACCATAACTCAGCACAATGATTTAGACAGTGAATCCATTTTTTGTAAACTGCTGTGTTTTCAGGTCTTAGTTTAGCTTTCATAATCATCTTTTAAGGTGTAGTACATGAGTCATAAGCTTTACAGACATACCACAAGAAAAAAACTAAAAACACACCACATACAATAAAAGTGTGTACCTATCACCATGAATGTTTAATCTATATTTGAATACATCCATATTTTTAAATTGAATCTTCTAATGTAAATTTTTGGTTACTATGACCATCCTAGTGGTTAACTGTTTGGTGCCTGAAGGAAACGCTTTAAACTTTTTAATGTGATTTGAATACATGCAAGACAAAAACAAACCCAAAATTAAAGTTAGATGAAAATCTACAGGAATACACGCTGAGGACACTGACACAGATTAATTTTTCTGTGCAATGCAAACATGACAGGAAATTAGGATACACAGCAGCTTACCCTACTGCTTTTCCTTCAAACACCGTAATAATGTCCAGTTAAGTTTTTAACAAAACCAAAAAACAGTGCATAGGATCTTGTCGGCACTTGCTTAGATCTTATATTTCTTTGGAAGCATTAGAAATTCCGTAATAAATAATAAATCAATACTTGCTTCTGTAGTTTTTAGCATTTGTGTCTACTTGGTCCTGAAACTAGAAACACAGTGCAATAACCTATAAATATGTAATTCACATAGGACCTACTCTTTGGCCACTTTTAAATTCAGCAGTGTAGATTAACCATTTTGGGTTCAGCCTTTGTAAGGTTAAACTATGCTTCCTTAGTCGACACAATAACCCGTTATATATCTTAAATATTTCCTATTGTTTTAAGTATCTTGTGATGTTACATTGGGATTTACCAACACATACTGTATCTGCTATTTGATTTACAGTATATGTAAATGACATACAGTAGTTTAATGAAAGAATGACTGCCGATTTCTTATGTGCTAAAATGCTTTTTTATTCTTCATTTTTATTCTTTTCATTTTTAACACAAACACCCAATCAAACAGTAGTCTTTTCACATATAACCAAAAAGCTTTTCACAGAAAAAAATTCCAAAATAAAGGATACTTTGACAGTTCAACTGATAAGAAAAAACAACCAGGAAAACTATTTTTAAATAGTCAGCAGTTACCTAAAATGAATTAAGTATGAAAACACATGCTATGAAGAGCTTGCACCTAATGGACATTGTAAATAATTAGTATAAAAAAAGTGATTGCAATAATATATAGAAAAATAGCAATGAAATATTTAATATTCACTAAAAATGAGGCTTTAAAATTGAAAATTACCCATTATTTACTTATGCATAACGTTTCTTGGCAAACATGCAATAGAAAGTCGTGGTGGTAGAAAAGTAAACTGACATTTTCCTGAAAAATGGTGAATGGCAAATATACTGTTAACTGTATAAAATGCTCCTAAATACAACTGAAAAAATATATAATTCTTCAGTGGTTTGAATGCACTGTCCATTTTCTTCAGTATCTGCCCTCATGTGTTTTTTTTCCCCAATTAATTTGGTCAAAAACTTTTACTGAATTTTCTTTACTGATAAATTTAAATTATCTGTGGCCCTAGTTGTATCTGCCTGAAGAACATACCAATTAGAGTCAGCATGCACTTGCTCAAGCTTCTCTCAATAAGCAGGAAACTAGTTTGACAAATGTAACAAATTGTTGACACAAGCAGCAATTTTTCTATATCTCCACAGGCTCCAGATAAATGGCTGCTTAAACTGTTCAGTAAAAATATAAAAGCATTTTCTAACTTTGTCTGTAGGAATAAATAAAGCTTAACACTTTGAGAATAAGAAGTATGAGTAAACTCATATGTCACTGATCAAGATGCATGCAATACACAAGAAAACCTGTATTTCAGTATGCAGTCACTATACTGACAGCCGGCTGGGTGGTGATCTTTTATGCCACATCTAAGTTACCTACTATAATGCTGCCATCTAGTGAATAGCCACAAGATGGCAGCACTAAGCACTATAATTAACAAATTAATTGATTGATTAATTTTTTTGAGTAGCAACAGCTTGCAGTAAATAGTGTTTTCAATAAAAATGTCCATAGCTATGTTGTCGCGAAAAAGGTATAAAACTGCTGATGTTTGGAAACAACTAAATGAGTTTCTAGATGAATATTTTAATGACAATGGCAGTGATCAAGATAGTAAAAACTGTGGAACCTGTAGGATCTGGTACTGATGCGGATAGCAAAAGCAAAGGCGTTTCTTCATCATAAGGTGTTTGACTGGTCAGGACTGTCCAAACTGCACTACGTGAACATTCTGCCACACACTGACAATTAACTACCAAATGTGTTGTGAGGACAGGGCAAAAAAAAAAAAAAAAAAAAAAGTATTATATTAGGGGCACATGTGCTTTTGAGCCTGTACTCTTTGTGGTACTATGCTTCTAGGACTCTCATTCAAATGGACACAATGTCATATTTAAAAATGCTCAAATCAGGTTTTTTTAAGGCAGATACTGATCACCAATTTCATGTTATATATTAAAGTATAGACCACAGGTATTAACTCTTCATTTTGTATTAACAAAATGAAATCCTGTGGCTCAGTAACCACAAAAATACTAAAATAAAATTTCATTAAAAAAAATAAGTAAACAAATATTTATCAGTCATACGTATGACATAAAAGAAAAAACGCTTTTCATAATTACAAGCTGTCATATTGTTTTTTTTTTTTCTGTAATGTACCTATCTGAAACAAGGCTTGTTTAAAAAAAGTAGTTTTACCCATTTCTCTGACAACAAAGTAAAAATAGTTATTGGCCATTAACAACTGTTTAAATTAAATATACTGTTTCTGCAATTATGGTTTTAATAATTTTTAATCATGAATTGCACTATAGCTTTTTTTTAACCTGTTGTTACTTGTAAAGTACTTTGAGCAACATTGTTGTATGAAAATGTGCTATATAAATAAATGTTTGTTATTGTAAAGTACATATTTACTTTATTTATACAGGTGTTTTTGTCAGTGTATCAGCAAGATATTCATATTCCTTGAGGTGTAATTATTACTATTGATTAGAATATGATTAATACAGTACTTGTTTATTACCAAAACACATACTGCATGACAAATAGCAACAAATAATAAATACAGTACAAATAGTTTATCACGAAGACACAAGACTAACATTCTTAACAGGTTTATAAGTAAAAGACATTTTGCTGTTAATTAAAAAGACTATAGTTACCTAAGCAATTTCAAATTTGTCTATTTTTTTTCCAATTGAAAAGCAGAGGCACTTAAAACAAGCTTGCGATCCAAATCCATTTTAATCAATCAATTTATTAAATTAAGTCTAGTATCCGTTTTATTTTAAAGGACAAAATAAAAAGGTCTTAATTAATTGAAATAGCTTTTCTTGCCACTTGTTTAACAGCACATCATGATTTTTCTCATACCTTTTTCTCAGTTTATTACTCAGCTTTCTTTAGCCTAAAGGCCAATACTCCAATTGTCTCTGCTCTCTTATAAAATAAGCCTCCACTTGCTTTGTTTACAATACAGGAAGTTACCTGCAAAAAAGACACATGCTGGCTCAATTACCATAATACCTTGCATAAAGGAGTATTTCAACTAAAAAACTAGAAAAGCTGGGGCTGAAGTTACCGTTTTTTTGTGATCGGCCTATTTACCGCTCAAAAATAGAGTATTTTTTTTTTTTACTGAAAATGGCCAATCAATCGGAACAGCTCTAGCCATGTTGCAGGTGAAAATAATTGATACTTTCTTTACATTTTTGACAGAGTTACTATTGATAATAAAATCATTGCTAATACATCTTTAGACTTTATGAGTTTTGATAAAGTTCATTATTTATCATACTAGGGGGCTCCTCCCCCTTTTTGTTTCGCTCGCCCACCCCCGTGTTTGGTTTACCGGATACTGTACAGCTGCTGTCCTTTTTGCTATTTCGTGTGTCTGCTGCTCGTGTTGTGAAGAGGAGGGTTAGGGTGTCTGAACGCACGCAAGGAGAAGTGGTCGGATCATCTGCTGCGAGCTGCGTGTTTTGCTTGTCACTTGTCATTGTTTTAAGAGCTGGGAGCAAGTTAAAGTGTCTCTCGTGGGACTTCAATTTGTCTTCTGAGAAGATCACGTCTTGTCTCCCTAGTCTGCCTCCCCAAGATTTTTTTTTAATAATAGAGAGATATACATAGACCTATACTGTATCAAAGTAATAAATGGTCCAGCAGTCAAGGTGTTAAAAGACTAAAAAGGTGCAAGCTAGAATAGAGACAATAAATGCTAACATAACATTGCGGTACTAGGATATATACAGAACTGACATACTAAAGTGACCAAATGTAAGATTATATAAGGGCAAGTAATCTAATTCATTAACAATTCAATTCCGGAACACGATTTATCTAGACCAATAACAATAGTCACTTCTTTCATTATAATTAACCACTCAGTAAAAAGAGTCACTAAACCCCTCTGCTTGCAAGCGCAGATAAATCTTGTAGATATACAATTATCTATATTCACAAAGCAGCGTATGACTAAATGTGCGAGTCTGCCTAATGCAGAGCTAGAAATGTTCATTCGTAAACAAGGTATCAGGATGAAAATAATGGATAGGTCACTTTTGAGGTAAGAATGCGACAGTAAATAGCTTGTAGCTTGTTACTATACATTAATGGATTTTTAAACTGAAGAGATGCTGCTGTCATTGAGGACCATATATTCAGCCTGTCTCAAGTGCCTTTTGGAAAAGCTGCAAACTTGAGAAATGTCACAGGTTGAGCATAGTGGACCATCCACAACATCTGAGATGTAAGAGACTCTGAGGAACATAAATTGGGACATGTTAAGTATTCTCATACTCAGCTGGTGGCACTGGATTCACTAGCACCTCATCTTATTAGAGGAAAAGCTTGTCTGAGAATGGCAAAGGAAAAGATCTAAAGCAAGGATAAAGTAAGGTGGAAAACTGATCAAGCTTCATATAATGAGTAATGTTAGATTGCTTTTTAGTTAAAAGAACTGTCACATTTAATGGTGAGTTCATGTTGTGTGGCATTTTTGCTACTGCAGCGAAATGCCATACATTTCCATTTTCAGATGCTATTTAATGCTGGATGGGATTCATTTGAAAAAGCAGGTGGGGATCTAGAGATTTATGTGAATGAGCATATTACAATTAAAGCAGATATGTATGATCCAGACTTTGAAATGCAGACTAAATTCATCCATGTCATTGCCTAGGAGGGGTTGCATTATCTTGTTAATGTTTATTTTAAATGATTAAGTCTGTTATCAATACAGTAAAGATGGGTCATTCTGAATGATTATGACTTAAACCAGTCAGCATTGGATGGATCAAACTTCTAACAATATGTTCCTTTTGTGGACACAATAAGCTGGTCCTGTTGAATTCAAATGTTAATATCTTTAAATGTGTGGTAGAACACGTGACAGTTACAGATGGAAGATTGATTTGATG
This sequence comes from Polypterus bichir lapradei, assembly GCA_026402145.1. Classification (NCBI taxonomy): domain Eukaryota; kingdom Metazoa; phylum Chordata; class Cladistia; order Polypteriformes; family Polypteridae; genus Polypterus; species Polypterus bichir. The sequence goes on along the minus strand of JANRMT010062812.1, from coordinate 1,066,985 downwards.
GCTCCTCTGTGCATTTTGCTTCCTGCCTCCATTTTACACTATTTCTATTACAAAGAAAACTATATTTACCCCACACTCTGAATATGCCAACTGGATCCCACATATCGCAGCGTGAACCTGCTAGGTCCAGCAAAGAAGGTACTCTGTGCGGAGGCATCTGCAGAATTCAGCACAGCAATGATGGTGGACCTTTTAAAGAATATTAAGTAAACTGAGCAGCTCACTGCAACGTGAGACTCGAATTAAGTAAAGTTTTAAAAGGGAGGTTGGTGTTCTTCAGCAGGACCTTGCAGCAATGAAAGCTGAACAAGCAATACTTTCTCAAGACCTCAAAATATTTGTAAATACTCTACACCAGCACGACAAACGGATCCGATCACTGGAAGGCCAGGTTGCATCTTTAACTGCAAATCTCACTGAACTGGAGGACAGAAAGAGGTGCTGCAATGTGCAGATCACCTGAATAAAAGAGAATTTGAAAGGCAGTAATGCAATTGAGCTTTTGAAAAAACTGTGGGGTGCCATTTTTCCATCTTTGTCTGGGTTTGATCCAATAATTGAGCAGTGCCACAGGATTCACTCCCTGCATCAGGATTCTTCTCATTTGGGGCCATTGATAGTGAAACTCCTAAATTATAACAATAGTCAAACAGTCCTTCAGCATGACAGAAAAGTTCCAAACCATTCATATGAGGGTCAGCAGATATACCCATTTGCTGAATACTCTACGTCAACTGCATCAGCAAGGAAAGCAATGCAACCTGCTACTCAGTATGCACAAGCAATAAAGGGATGTGCCCATGCCTGGTGTGGAGGTGTGATTTTTTTTCTCTATTCTAAAATAGATTATATTTTTATTTTGTGTTTGCTTGCACCATCTCTTTCAAATGTCAACGTCACTCTCGAACCATAAGTCTGTTCTTTCAACTCACAAGCTCAACTTTTCAACTTTATTTTTCAACAGCCCCGTCTAATGCACCACGCTGGCAGTTTAACTCATCACTGCTTCATGATCCTATATTCTGACCGAAGTTATTAAGCACTCTGTAAGAGTTCATCAATATTAACTCTGGCTGTGTGGTAGACCCTGCATATTTCTGGCTAGCAATTAAAGGGGTAATTTGTGATTTTTCTATTACCTATGCTTCTGGACTGGCACAGTACCGCTGACAAATATTGTCCGACTTGGAATCTCTGCTCACTGCTTTGAAAATGCCCACCCCCCATTTTTTTAAACCTGATTAAGAGTCCTTAATTTCTAATCCAAGAACAGAGTTAAATTCCAATCTTTCACAGAAAGTGGAATTAAACATCCACCGGACACAAGCCAGATATCATACTTCTGGGGCCAGACCAAGTAAATTGTTAGTGCTTAGGCTCCATAAATGTGAAGCACTTGCTACTATTAGCTCAATTCAGAATGCGGCCAGACATCTTACTAATAATCCAAGCGAGATCAACCATTTTTTGAGTATTACTCCAATTTATTTTCTGCTCATACCAACCCCAACTACATTGAAATCGACTCCTTTCCTATCCAATCCAAGCCTCCCTAAACTTTCAGAAGGCAATGCCTTCACTCTTGATGTACCTATTTCCATCGCTGAAATTAAGAGGCTTTAGACTCCATGCAATCTAGGAAATCACCAGGGACAAATGGATTGCCACCCAAGGTTATTTCTATGTTTTGGAAGCAAATATCAGCCCCTCTTTTTCAAATGTTTGATTCTGCCACCTCCATTACCTGAATTAATGATTCAGTTAATACTTCTATGATCACCCTTTTGTTAAAACAAGGTAAAGGGCCAAATGATTACTCAAGCTATTGGTCCATCTCTTTGATGAATTCTGATGCAAAGTTATCTATTAAAACTCTTGGCACGTCACCTTCAGCTTGTAGTCTCCAAGCTAATTCACCTCGACCTGACTAACTTCATTCATTCTCGCCAGGAAGCAGACAATATGAGACATCTTCTCCACATTACTAAAATAGCACCCAAACTTCCTCTTGCTCCAGCTTTGCTCTCTTTAGATGCTGAAAAGGCATTTGACCGCAAAAACTGGTCTTTTCTGTGGCAAGTCATGTATAGCATGGGGTTTGGGGAGGCCTACATCAATATGGTGAAGACACTTACTCATCTCCTTCCACTATTATTCTCACTAATTCTGTTATTTCATAATCTTTTTGAATATTGAAAGGAGCCAGGCTAGGGTGCCCACTTTCCCCTTTCCTCTTCAATCTCTCTCTCGAGCTCCCAGCTATTGCCATTTGTCATTCACACCTAATCTCTCCCATAATCTTACATGGTACACCTCACAAAGTTGTGCTTTATGAGGATTATATTTTGCTTTTTCTAAGCGATGCCCCCTCCGATCTCTCATATATCCTTAACTTATTTGACTTCTATGAGTCTGTGTGTATGGTTAAAAATACACTGGGTTCAAGTCAGCTGCTCTTCCTCTTAATTTGTCCAGTAATCAGTTCTGCTCCTCTTCAGCAGTCCCACTTTCAAAGTTTATTAAATACCTGGGGATTGAGATATCCCTTTCCCACCATTAAACTGCCTCATTAAATTATAAATGTATCTTCAGGAGTGCTAAGAACTCTCTCTCCTCCTGGTCCTTTTTGCCCCTCTCTTTCAGGTCCAGATTGGCTATTATTAAAATGAACATTGCCCCATAATTTAATTTTGTTAGCAGCATGCTACCTCTTCCTTCTCCAAATAAATTTTGGTCTGATGTCAGATCTCTTGTATCAAGATTTCTTTGGTATGGTTAAACACACAAAAAAAAAAACTTTCCATTAGACATTCCACATTAACTCATGATAGGTCAGACAGGGCTGTTGCCAGAGTTGGAGATGCATCATTGGGCATTTACAATTAGATCAACGTGGTGCTGGTTGGAACCCCCCCCAATATTCCTCCATCCTGGTTCCAATTGAAGTCAAATAGTTTTTTCCCCAGATTTCTCTCACTTCACCTTTTTATTTCTCCGAGATCGAGACAGCTTTCACTAAATCTGTACCCAGTAATTGCTTATGCTCTCACTATATAGTGTAAGGTGGAGAAACATTTAGGCCCCTGCCCAAGATTACAGTACATTCCCTCACTATTTTCCAAAACCCAGCCTTGCTTATTGGCGGCAACCCTATTGCTTTTCCAGCCTGGAGGCAGTGTGGTATTTCCACACTTGGGAACATTTTTGATGGCTCAGGGCTTGAAACGTTCCAGTCACTAAGCTCAGAGTTCTCAACTCCATCTTCTTCCTGTTTCTTTAATCTTCAAATTAGATCTGTTCGTCTCCTTTCTTCTTGTCTCTATATTATATACAACCTTGCAGAAAGCCACTCTTAAAACATTACCTGTGAATATGGTTTGAGAATGTGACCTTCACTCTCTCACTATTCTTGATTAGAACATGACTTTTTAAGATTACCTTACCATCTAAAAACCTCAATTACCAACATACTCAATTTAAATTTGTACACAGTTTAAATCTAATGAACCTGCAGAGGCTTTGTAATGGGCTTATCAGCTGACCCTTTGTGCTCCCGTTGTTCCTTTAAGTCCCTAGACACCTTTCTACACATGTTCTGGGAGTGTCCCACAGTTAAGGCCCTCTGGGGTAAAGTTTCAAAGTTTCATCTATTCTCTCCTATAAAGCACATTTTTTGCCTAAATTATTCCTTCTTTTAGTCTTTTCTGGGTCTCTCTTTGTTCTTTCCAGCAAAGGCTATTCTCTCTAGGCACAATTGCTGCTAAATTGGCCTTAACCTCCTGCTGGTAGACTTCTAGTTTATTATCTTTTGATTTACGGAAAACCTACTTTTTTAATCTTATTTTGTTTGAATTATTTAATTATTTGCAGCATAAATTAATGGTTCACCTATCACTTAAATTTTAAAGTAGCAGTCAGCTGTGTAACTTGATCGTAATCATATAGAGGGAAAATGCACTCCAAGATCTATCTAAGTTATTTGTTTATTTATTTATTCTCCTCTTTTTTCCCATGCTTTCACTGTGCCTATCACTTTAGGGCTACCATTGTTCATATAAGGCCAGGTGTGGGTGAGGGGAGGGTACCATGGGGTGGGTGTTTTATTGCTATAGTATAATGTACTTTTCTGTGAGCTATTGTAATTGCTCATGATTTATACTTTATTAATAAAAATTTGATCACACAAAAATCTTTAAATGTGAATCTGGAAAGGAATGACCATCTTACTGCCACCTACAAGTCTGTTATTGTCAGCAACAGTTCTCCAGTATCCAAGCCAGAACTTCTTAAAGAGTGTTAAGGGATGGCTGTTGCATATTTGTTGTAATATTCATATATTTTAAAGTTATTAAGTTTCTGTAAAATTATAATTTCTTCTTCGGAAACAAAGGGAGTACATCTACCTAATTACATTAGCCCTTGAAAAAGTTTAAATGATGAATAATGCACAAAAAGATACAAAGGTTTTATATACAGTAATCCCTCGCTATATCG
>JANRMT010062812.1:998155-1047491 GCA_026402145.1 Polypterus bichir lapradei | reverse complement strand
GGGAGGCGTGATGATGTCACACGAAACTCCGCCCCAACGGGTTTCACGCTCATCTCCATTACAGTAAATGGAGAAAAACAGCTTCCAGTTATGACCATTACGCGTAGAATTTCGAAATGAAACCTGCCCAACTTTTGTAAGGAAGCTGTAAGGAATGAGCCTGCCAAATTTCAGCCTTCTACCTACACGGGAAGTTGGAGAATTAGTGATGAGTCAGTCAGTGAGTGAGTCAGTGAGTGAGTGAGGGCTTTGCCGTTTATTTGTATAGATATATATATATATATAGAATGTCTGTGCATGTTTGGTTAAAACGTGCTGGTTCTTCACTCAGTGAAGTGATAGTTAAGCTTAAGCAGTAGCTGGTTCTCATTTTTCATGTATCTTTCTTTCCCTGTCCATAGTATTTGTTGGTTTAAACAGTAATATAAACAACAAAAGGAAGTTGATTGAGTGACATAGAGTGTCGGAGAAACTCGAAAGCTCAAGTTCACAAAGTCGCACAGTGTCCGAAATAAAAAAGAAGTTGTCAGATATCCAAGTCGCTGTGAAAAGCGTGTCATAGTCCACCATGTTGAGTGTCATATGGAAGCTTATTAGGGTACAGAGAAAAAAAAAAAAAATAGGCACACAGTGGGGGAAAAAAGGCTTAAAATGTCAACTTTAATCTCAAAATATCCACTTTAATCACGTAGTTTATTTTTTCATTAAAGTAGAATGTCATAAACTTCATCTTAAAATCGTTTAATTTTCTAGTTTCTCAAAAACCATCACAACTAAAGTAGCACGTTAAATATTTTGTATTGTATGTCTTCTTCTAAGTGATCTGTGTGTATGGATCACTACATACTTCTTAAACTGGCTTTATCTTTCTCCGACAGGACACAGGATCGATTACATTCATGATATTACAGCTCTCTGAATAATTTAAATACTGAGATGTATACTTGATATTTTTACGATGACAGAAATTAAAGCATGTTATTAAACATGGGAACACGGTGGCGCAGTGATAGTGACAAGCTGGCGCCCCATCCAGAGATTGTTCCTGCCTCCCGCAAGATGCTTACTACGTGACCTTCGATGTAATAATTTATTGCAGCAGTACTGTCTCTTTCAAATGTACTAACACCCAATTCCTGTCCTTCCTTTTCTTTCTCCAAGTACCCAATTGTCACACAATCAGCTCTGTAATAGATGTCAAGCCATCTGTAAGCTTAGAAAGCCAATTCCTCAAAACGTTTAAGGAACACTGAAATATATTCGTAGTACATGTTTAATTATTCTATCCATCTATCCATCCAGTGTCACGCCAATCCCAGCAAGCATACTCGTACAGTGCGAGGCAGGAACAATCCCTGAATGGGGCAGGAACACCGTGTCCTCTCATATTAAATTATTAATAATATAGATTATTTAAATGATGTTAAAATTTTATCTGTATAATGTAATAAACATTTTGCTGCATTTCATCTTAAAAATGATATTGTCATCATATGTAAATAAGCGCTTTATAAAGTGGCTCAGGTTGTGCAATATTATAACTGTACCGCAAGTTTACAGTGAGGTGATTGTACTTATAAGTACAAACAGTTCTACAAGGAGCACTCGATGGACTGATCAAGTGCGTTTAGTTCTTGTGATGAAAATGTTTCTGAACCACGAGGTTCCTATAGGAAAGGCTCTGAAGCGTTTGCCGTATATGAGCAGTTCAAATACACGGTGCGCATGGCTGAGGCAGCGTGTGTTTGATGCTGTATCCCGATAATTCTCTTTCCGATCAGCTGCTTTAGAGCTGTGATTCCACACTCAGATACAGTGGGATAAATACTCTGAGTGATGCACTAAGAGTAGCAACGCTAAAGCAGATATGGTATTTGGAATAGTTTGGCCATTCCGTAGACCATTATATTGTTACAGGTTAATTACAATCAGATGCCTTAAACCAGTGGTCGGCAAACTCATTAGTCAAAAGAGCCAAAGATCAGCAGTACAACGATTTCTTTTGAGAGCCAAATTTCTTTTCAAGAACCATGTTTTTAGGAATCGGTTTACTACTTTACAAGCTACTAACATTAAATAAAATCAGATATCATAATAATAATAATCTTATTTATTGAGAAAAAAATATTTTTTACATTAAAATAAAAATATGACATAACATGCATTTAATGTGAGCAATGACCTTGCATTTCCTTGGAAAGTTTGGATAAGTCAGGTTTGTATGTAGTTGTTTTTAATTTCAAGCAGGATTCCAGGTTCTCATCAATAAGACGATTTCTCAATGTACTTTTGATAAGGTTCATACTTGAAAAAGATTGTTCGCATGAATATGTAGAGCCAAAGAGTGAAAGAACAGCAAATGCTAGTTTTTTTTAACTGATCATATTAGTCGGGAATACTACTCCAGGTGTTGAAAATTATCATGTCTTCCTTCTCCAGGTCTTTCAAAGCAGACCACTTGTGTTGTGAATTAAAATCACATTTATTTTTCTCCAATTTTTCCAGATCAGCATTAGGCGTTCAAATTTCGAGCTCTATAATTCTTTGTTTTTAACTCCAGTAATTGCATTTCAAAAGTGTCAATGTCAATATTAAAAAGAGAAAAATTCAATTCTGTTACATCAGCACTGAGAGGTTTTTTAACAAAGGCTAACGTAGCCATGCTATTTCTGAATTCCTGAAACCTCAGTAGAAAAGCTTCCCTCATATTTAAAATTTCTGTTTTGAAATAGTAAATGTTAATTACCGAGTTATTTTCTTGGGGATGTTTCAGCAGGCTTGGAAAATGAATTAATGCTTCTCTTTCAAAATCTTGAGCAAAAAGGGATAATTTGTTTTCGAATGAAATGACTTCTTCCAATATCTAAAAAATTGTGTTTCCTTTCTCCTGTAGTTTTCGATTAAAATTATTTATATGAGATGTAACATCGACCATGAAATAAAATTTTTGGATCCATTGATCGTCTGTTAGTTCAGGATAGTCAACACCCTTCTCAAGGAGAAATGCTTTAATTTCTAATAATAAGGAAGCAAAATGTTTTAAAATGTTTCCTCTTGAAAGCAAACGTACCTTATTATGCAGCAGAAGATCTGCGTACTCACTCTCCATTTCAACTAAAAATTCTTTAAATTCGCGATGATAAAGAGCTTTAGCTACAATTGTGTTGACAATCTTGATCACCAATTCCATAACATTGCAAATTTCTTCTGAAATGTCTGCGCATAAAGCGCTTCTTGATGAATGATGCAATGGGAAACAAGTATCTCGTGATTGATTTTTTCCTTCAAAATAAAAACAAAACCTTTTCTCACTCAGGTCATACTTTTTGCCCCATCTGTTGAAATTAAAACAATTTTATCGAGTGGAATATGATGTTTCTCCATGCATTCAATGACAGCATTTGCAATATCCTCGCCACGTGTTTGACCTTTCAGTGGCAATAATCCTAAAAGTTCTTCTTTAGGACCCGTAGACGAAATAAATCTGACAAAAAGTGAAACTTGTGCTGTGTCATTTATGTCACAAGACACATCAACAGCTATTGATAAAGCTGAAACCAATTTAAGATCTTTGATTTGCTGATTAGTTATATTTGAAGACATTTTGTACTGTCCTATCTTTTACTGTTTTAGCAGACAGTGGTAACTAATTTTGTTTTAAGAATTTCTGCTTTGTTCTTAAAATCCCGGAATAGCTCTTCGGATGCATTTATAAAACAACTTTTAATGTACTCACTGTCTGTGTATGGTTTGCCTCTCTTAGCAATCTCTTGACTAACAATAAAGCTTGCAATATTAACATTGTTGGAAGATTGCACCCAATAATTAAATACAGAACTTGATTTTTCTTGACTCTTCTAAAGTTCCTAAACTGCTTTCTTCCTCGCATCACCGGTGGGATATTTACTGCCAAATGACGCGTGTTTAGTTGTTGTAAAGTGTCTCTCCAAATTTGATTTCTTGTTATGTGCCAATTTTTCTTGACAAATAAGACAGGTCGGAAGGCTATTTGAGTTTTGTATAAACACAAACGATTCGGTCCATTCAACTTTAAATTCACAGTTTTCGTCTTCCGTTTTTCTTTGCTTCTTCTTTGTAGCCATGTCAAATAGGAGGCAATTAAAAACATGTTTCGTTTTATAACAATAAAAGCAGCAACACAAAGTTTTAACAACTTATTAAATTGATGCCAAAAATACCTGTGAGATCTGCAGCTGGTTGAAAGATACAAGTAGCTTAATGCGCTTAAGGTACTCTCATCGCTCGCGTGAGACTTTTCGGCACGCCAGGCACTGACCACTGTACACACTGACGGATAAACTGTGACTGGCTCGCTCTCGCTCAACTCGTGCGTTAGTCGCGTGTGCCTCCTCCGCGCCGCATATCCCCGCACCCGCTTGCGCTACATCAACCCGACTGACATCCCGCTTGCCTGCACGTAGTCAAAATCGATTCGTGGCAGAGCCGCACTCAAGTGGCTAAAGAGCCACATGCGGCTCGCGAGCCGCGGTTTGCCGACCACTGCCTTAAACTAATAAACGATATGCGGTTAATTTCAGTGTATTTGATAAAGCAACGTCAGGGATGTGGATCTAAAAAAGAAAAAGAAACCACACTGGAACAGGACACTGTTTGCAAAACCGAGCGGAGAACCTGCGCATGCCAGGAATTGAGCTGGCGTGAAAATGTTCGTGGATTTACGCCAAGTTTAATTTTTATACATTGCGACGTGAGCATGGCAACGGCATATGCAACATTTTTGTCCCTGCGCACAGTTTATACATGAGGCCCCAGGTGTTTATGTATGGAATTAGTGTAGCTGTCAAACACCATCTGCGTTTTAAATAGTGAATAATAACTTTTGTCATTTTTTTTGTGAAATACTCAGAGGAGAGTTGCAGATGATATTTAAAAAGTACCTTCCTCTCCAAAATGTGGTGCAATTGCTAATTATTATTAGCTTACTCAAAAACTGTACAGATCATCATAGCATGCAAATTTTGGGCAGTAACAATCAATTAAATATTAATTTTTTGTGTCGATTAGTAGAGTACATTGAATAACAGTAGTAGGAAAAACTTTCTGCAACTGGAGCACAAAATAAATTACATACTATAATGCATAAACCAATATCACAGCCTACACAAAGTTGGTTGTGTTGTAGGAGTACCAAAACTTTCAGGGTGGCAGACCTGAAACCACTCAAATGACCAGGGTGACACATGTAAAGAAAGCAATGCTGACATCATGATTTGGCCTGTTGTCAGATGATCTATAACCTTACCATGAACTTACTGAAATAACAAAATTGTTGTTTCATCAATGAGCAAGGTTTTTGAATACAGGTAGTCCCCAGGTTACAGACATCCGACCTACAACATACGAACGAGGCCACAGTTTAGACGCATGCGCCTCAGTAACTGCTGCTCTGTCATCTTCGGCCTGGGGATGCTGCAAGCGGTGGCTGGAGGGGGCTGATTTCGCTGCTTGCGCAGTGTAGTATCCCTATGGCGGCTCCCGGCGGCAAGCGGTGACTCATGGTCCATAGTCACCAGGGACACAGCTATCGCTCTTGGGCAGGACGATGGTTCGTTGCCCGCCCACTGCACCACCGCAGCTACTGCTCCTGACTGGACGGAGCAAAGGGGGGCATTTCACTGCCCGCCCAGCACACACAGCTGGTAATGCTGCAAGCACTGACCCAGTTGTGGCTGAACGGAGGCCACTGAGGGTGAACGGAGCGGTGGGGGTAGCATTGTAGTGTGCCTCGGATGGCTGCCTGTTGAACTGGGGTTGGGCGATTCACTACCCGCCTTTGGCTGCACCGTGGAGGTGACTGTGTGGTGGGCGAGTGATGAACTGCAAAATGACCATCACCAACTCAAACAGATTTAAAAAAATATTAGACGGAACAACAAAACATTATTTTAAAGTAAAATCAATGAAGTCCCAATATAGAGATAATGCTTCCACCCTGCTGAAAATTATGGCATTTGTAAACATTCATTATCATATCTTTGGCTACAATAATTTTTTTCATGAAAAAATGTATTTTGTCTTGAATCAGACTGAAGAAAACAGATATTTTTTAAATAAGCCAGTAGTTACTCATGCATTTTTCAACTAAGATGGTTTACCACACAAAATAAAATAAAGCAAACATTGCAACTCAACCTTTTTTGAGGCAACTGCAGTCTCAGATGGTGAATTCCAAAAAGGCATAAACTGTTAAATGTATAGAAAAGCAGCATGACTAGCATTTCTAGCAGTGGAAATGAGGCATTACTTCCTGAATCAGTAAAAGATTAATTCCATTCTTTTGGATAAAGGATCAGAACATTGCAGGACTTGCAGTTTACTTCAGGCTCGTTTTCATACCATTTAATGCTATATATGCTGTCATCAGAAGAACTAGTCAGCAACATAACCAAGGTCACTCATCATTCAAGTCACAAGGAAGGAATTGACTTGTCAAATATACTCAAACTGGAAAATAAAGCCAAACAGAAAACGCTACCTAAACTGCAACAAGTTGCTTATTTAAAAAATAAAGAAGAAAATTTCCAAACATTCTAAAAATGCCTCTTACATGTAAAAATAAAAGCTACTCTGTATGTGGACTCTGTGCCCATTAGAAAAAAGAAATATCAATTCCTTTTTTACCTGATAATGAGAAACTTACCAAATTGCTTTTTCTTATTAAAACCTTCCTGAACTTGTAAAATATATTCACACATTAATGTATTACATCTATTTATAACATATTTTTGTGAAAGGATAAATATTACTTTAAGACAACCAATAATCCCTGCTGTTAAAACCAGTGAAAATGGACAGCAGGGCTTCAGGCTTTATTAAAGGCTTTATTTTGCCCACCAGACTTGCAAATAAATTTGATTAAAAACAATGAAAACCCAATCATATGAAGTATAGTGCATGCAAAATTGAAAGCCTGCAATGAAAGTCATAGGGCGCTAGACAAAAGTAGTCCAGGATAAGCTAAAGACTGCTTTGATTATGTAAAGAGGGACCTGTTTAGGGACCCCTAACATTATCTGGATGACAATTCAGAGGGTATAATGGGATTCATTCCAAAAAAAAAAAAAAAAGTGTTGACTGTGTGCCTCTGGGAACAATACGCATATTTTCTGAAAAGAAATTGTGCATCACTGGTAACATTAGATTGAAGACAGGCAGCATTTTGTTTTCTTTGAAGACTGCATTCCTTTAATGCGAGTAGTGACATCCTTCACATCTTCTATGCTGTGATGTGCTGGGTTGGTAACAACACCTTCAAGAAAGCCCCACCTGAATCAACAAGCCAATAAAAATGGGAGGTTCAGTTATGGGATCGACAGGGCAACTGGTCCAGATGGAACTGCATGGTTTGTTTTAAAATCTGCAGCAACCAATTAGCTGAAATCATCAGCAAAAACCCTTTTGGGACATCTTTAATTTTTCACAGAGATTCTGTTGCCTCTCCTGGTTCAAAAAGAGAACTATTATCCCTGTGCCTAGGAAAATAAAAGTGGACTGTCCAAATGACTATAGACTGCACTTAACTCTAATCATGATGAAGTACTTTGAGAGACCAGTGCTGGGGACACATTAAACAGAATATTCCAGACAGTCATGATCACCTCAACTGATCCAGAGAGGATGTTGCATCCCTTGTACTTCATAACCTCCTGGCACATCTGGATAATGCAAACAGTTCTGCTTAAGTCTTGTTTATAGATTACAGCTCAGCACTTAACACTTTTGCATTAACAAAGATGACCACCAAAAACAACATCTTAAGCCTCAGAGACATTTTCCCCAATTAGATTTTGGATTTGCTAACCAATACACCTTATTACATGTGGATTGGCAGCATAACATCCTCTATGCTGACCCTTAACAAAGGCACTCCACTGGGTACTGTTCTGAGCACCTTTCTGTATTCCTTGTTCACCTCTGACTGTGTGGCCAAACACATCTGCAACTCAATCAATAAATCTGCTGATGACACCACCACGAAATGGCTGATCACCAACAATGATGAGACAACTTACAGAGAAGAGGTCTACCCTCTGACTCAGTGGTACCAGGACAACAATTTAATTCATCCTGCCAGCTAAATCAAAGATGTGGCCATTGACTTCAAAAACCAGATGGCAGACCATTACTTCTATCTACATTAGAGGGTATATTGATGAAAGCTATAAATTTCTTGGAGTGACCATAACTGACAAACTGGGCAGAGCATAATTCATCTCTTGCCAAAAAAGTTCAAAAGGACTCCTGGCTTCCTCAGATATTTCATAAAACTCAGATCCACTTTAGCTCTAATCCCCCGGTGATACGCAAAATTACCTCTTATTGGATTTGGTCCTTGATGCATAGTTCCTTCAAGTTCCTGTAAGACCTGGAGTAACTCTGTTATGCCCAAATACACTCTATTAAAGTCAACAGGACAATGGCATGAAAGAGGAATTGTGAACCCTTTCTCTGACTGCCCCATCTCTCTGTAACTTTTAGTCTCTAGACTAAGTACATCCAAAAAGAAACTAAGGTAAGGTCAGATGGGACTTAATATTGTGGTCAAAACACTAGGCTTGTTCTAAAAAGGATACTTGCAGATCGACTATGAACAAAATTCAAAAGATTCAAGACAAGGTAGTTACTTAAGGTAAGGAGAACAAAAATTTCAAGGTAAGATAACTATCCTCACTAATCAAGATGCTGGAGAGTGGTAACAAGTTTTATGTTGATTAGCACTAGGCTTATTGTCCAGTACCTGAAAGGAGACAATTAAGAGAACACTAACATCTGAAGAAGTCAAAGCTAAGAATGAGAGTAGCTGGATTGTCTATTATCGAAGAATTGTTCAGAGAGTCTTCCACTCCTGCCAATCATAATTCATTTCCAGAAATATCCTGTGAACCTGACCATCTAAGGTCAATGATAAAACAACCAAGATTTTTTGTAACAAGATATATTGGATCATAATGGAGGAAGGTATTTTGTTCAACACTGCACACAATCTTGGTTGTGAGGGCTGCACCAAATTGGTAGAGAGGCAATGTTGGTAAAATGTGTATCAGTAGATGTTTCCCCGATATGATTTGCATGGTCTCATGCAACTTTTTATCATCCAGTTTGGTTGGGCTGACTGACCATCATTCACAACTTTGACACAATGCAGTATTCTTCCACTGAGTTGGACAACATAAAAGTCTCAGGCTGGAGAGTGTGTGCTCGTGGATCCTAAAAGGTGCCATCCACCATGGTAAGCAGACTGTTTCTTGTCTATATTTTGGCTGCTATTTCAGTTGCATACTTTCTGAATCTGTCAATTGTGACTCCGAAAAATATATATGTTGTACCCTTTAAGACTCTTCATTGGCTACATTGACTCTGAAGAGTCAGTTTTGCATGACTTACGATCAGTGTAATTGTCAACTTACCTCAATTGTACACTGGGAGTTACTTTACTGATTTTGGCCAATAGATTAGTATGTGACACTGTGTGAAAGGTTGCCAGAAACACTATCTGTTTTTTCAACATTTTTTGGAAGCAACGAATCACCTCTCACACAGTATTCCTACCAAGTACCATGACATTCCAGGGGAAACAAATTAACCAAATAGAAAACTTAATTCTCATGTGGACATGAACCTCAGTCACTAGGCCAGCAAAAGTCTCCCAGTCAAGACTTCTCAAAACCTCTTTGCTTTGGATCCAACTCCCAGGATAATACAACAGTATGACAAAAGTTTATCAGCCACCAAATATGGTGTTTGATTTTAAGCATAAACATGCTACAGATATACATACACACACTTATAGCAGAACTCTGATTATCCAAGGTAATGTGGACCGATGCTACCACGGACAGTAGAACACTTGGATAAAAAGGATAGCCCCTGTAGTGGTTACACTGCACAGAGAAAGCAGAGCTGAGAGAGAGAGAGAGAAAGATCAGCTGACGTCACCAGGGGGATGCACCACTCACAGTGGCCAGGGACAGATTCCAAGTGGCTGACTGATAAAATGCTCTATTTAGCTGAAGTGGCAAAGCACTCCCCTCTGAACCAGAGACCAGGGGTTCAGTTACAAAAGCAAAAATTTTTGAAATGAGACGCTTTTTGGTGAGAGTCCACAGGAATTCAATTGCTGATAAGGGTGGAATTTGCACTGTGGACGTGTGGCACATAGTGCCAATTTTGTGCTGAAAAACTGGAGGATAACACAGAGAGAGAAAAAGAGGTCAGCTGATGACCAGGGAAGCACATCATTCACAGTGATCAGAGACAGGTTCTATGCAGCTAACGGATGGAACTCACAATTTAGCTCACACTGCAAAACATGGGTTTGCAGGTCACATCATCACTTAGAATTTTTCTGTTTGTACATTTCAATGTGAACAAAATAGTGTGGCACGTGTATGTGGTCAAGGCTGTGTGACACACAAACAACAGCCGAGGGAGGGGTTAAGTGAGTCACGGCGACATTCCCCAGCTGCTTGATTTGTACAGTTGAGGTTAAAAGTATAGTATTTATGAGCCCTGTACAGTGTTCACAGCAAAGCTTTTATGAATAGTAAGGAAAACAAATAGCGTATTACACTTAAAGGTTCATCTCGGATAAAGAATGCGCAACCTCGGTAAATTAGGATTTTACTGTGGATGTGTGTCTATATATAGATCGGCAGACCAACCACAAGCGTTACCTGGTAGGTAACCACCCATACAATCAGGTGGGGACTCAGACTACGAATGCAATTAATGTAATTACTCCGATCTACAGGCTGTCAAATAAACGAACTACATACCCTGGCGCAGCATAAAGGGACTTCGTCTCTGACGCTGACGTCCGAGATACATACATACACACACACACACACACACACACACTCAGAAACAGAGAGATACATACATACATACTGTACATATGCACATTCAAAAATAGCATATTTAATTACTTATAATGTAATTTTACCAAGGAACAGCAACAAAAGTCAAAAAGAACAAAAAAAAAGTGTGTATGATTATTAAATTAACTCCCTTTAAGTGCTTTACTGTTTTGTTTTCTAAAACTTCAGCAGACTGCTGCATAAAAAAATAGTTTTGTTGTATTACATGAAAATAATTTGTTGGTAATTGTACAGTTTGTTCTCTAACTGTTCGGAAGCTATAATATATTTTATGGAAGCAACACACTACCATAAATACTCTGGCCATTTCCCTCAGGGTAGATGTCAGTATTTAATTTACACCGAACACAAGTGCTGATGAGAGATCCTTTGCTGCAGGAAAATGTTAATGAAACCAACAGATCTTAAACCAAAGCAGTAAGGTGAGTTTTGAAGTCTACAATCTCAAGAAAAGTTCTATAAAGACAGTATTTCAAAAAGTCTAAATACTTTTATCATTGGCTAATAGTTAAGACATAGCAACAGGATTGAACAGATAATTCACACTGTAGTAGAGAAAAAAGGAAAACAACACTACATTCTGGGAATAAATGGGAATGCATGTCTGATGTACTATGGTTACTTATATAGGCAACACTTTTATCCAAGCAGACATGCAAATCACAGTACTAAAATAGAGTTTACATTTCTGAAATTGGTACATGACCAGATAAGGTGAGCCAGTGACATGAAGTGAACCAGGAATCTTAATAGTTTAGATAACTGGAGAAAAAAAATAAATGAAATTCAGATTCTATCACCAGACGCTGAAACCATTACAAAACTTAGACATATAATTCTAATCTCCCAAATGCAAACCTTAAAAAAAAATTGCGGCTTTTATACCCAAGAGATGCCATGACTTTGAAGACCACTAGATAGCAGTAGAGTATAGAAGAAAACCATGATTTTGTCCTTGGATGTCACTTCACAATGCAAACTGCTGACTGAGGCTCTGAAATCCGATTACCAGTAAAGACACAGGGCAGGACAAAGTGGGGAGGGCAGAGGTAATGGAATCAAACAGGATAAGTATAAGTACAGGCTGCGAAAATAATGAGAACATATAAACACATCAAAATTCTCTTCTTTTTGAATGAAGCAACTAAAGCAAAACTGAAATAATAAAAATGACCATCAGCTTTTTCATTTTTTATTAAAGTATGCCTTTACTTTAAATTATCACTGTGATAATAAGCAGCCCAATTACCTTACTTGCCTTGGGAATGAAATTACCCTTCTTAAATATATTATTTGCTTGATCTCTGTCTAGTACAGTACTTAATGATGTGATTTATTTGTTTATTTATTAATTTAAAAAAACACCAGGATATTTCCTTAAATTTTCTTCTAATATAGGTGAAAACAAAAATTTACTGTCAACGGATCTTCATATGAGGCTCAGATGTCACTTTTGGGATCCTTTAAACTCAGATTACAAATACAAAATATCATTAACTGACAGGCGGCTGGAACAGCTTGAATATGCAAAAACCCAATGCTTTTGGGATCAATCCAAACTGGCCGCCTGGCAATACACCAGCCGAGGGCACGTTTTATTTGTAGCAGTTCTAAAGCAAAGCACACACCTTATGAGCAGCAATCTACAATTACAATGATACTGAATTCATTGAGCTTTCTACACTGAAAGAGGATAGTTTGTTTTTTTTTAATAGAAACATCTAGCAGCAGCAGTGGTAAGCCACCCTACAAAATGAATCCCAGAGATAATTAATACAAATTGCTATGACAATTGTGTTCTACTTATAATTTTACTAAACTGAAAACAATTTTAGAAAATGTATAAAATAACAAGCTTAAAAAAGCAACACTTTCAGAAGTGAGAGAATGCTGTTGTACTTTCTAAAAGGAACTTAAAAGTATAAAATGAACATTCAGCAAATTAACACCTTTATTATTTTATTGGTTTTTAAACTTTTATTAATTTTATAAATTACATTACATGTAATGAGACAGACAAAGGATACAATCAGTAATAGCTCCCATATATGTATGTCAAAAATTTCAATTTCAACACACATTCGACAACTAGTTTAGAGAGCTATGTGAACTCAATATAGCTCTCAGTGTGAAGCAGCCCATCACACATTTATTGTGACATGAAAAGGCTGACAGAGACCCAGCTTGTTTATTACTTTTTTAAACATCTAGCAGCAGTTGTGACACACCCTACAAAATGAATCCCACAGATAATTAATACAAGTTGCTATGACTGTTGTGTTCTACTTAAAATTTTACCAAACTGACAATAATTTACTTTTAAGAGTTTAATAAATATGAGCTTAAATAGGCAGCAGAAGTGAGATAAAGCAGCTGTACTTTCTAAAAGGAACATTCAGCAAATGAATAATTAAAACCTTTTGTTAATTGTTTGATTTTATAATTTTTTTTTTTATAAATTACAAGTAATGAGATAGGTCAAGGACATAATCAATAATAGTTCCCATATATTTATGTCAGATATCAAATAAATCTCAACATGCATCCATTACCTATTTTAGAAAGATATGTGAGCCCAATATGGCTCTCAATATGAAGTAACCCCTCGCATATTTCTTGTGACATTAAAAAAAAAAAAAGTTAAGAGACCCAGATGTTTATTCCAGAACAGCACTACCAAATTATGAAGAAGACTCAGAGAACTGTGAATTAAAACGTCATTTTTTTCTCAATGAAAAGGGTGGAGTATGATTTTTTTTTTTTTTTTTAATTCATTATTCCTTAAAAACTATATTCCCACTGGCTGCTAGCATACAGATTGAAGTTCATTTGATAAAATATGCACAAAACGAGAATCGGAGCAAGTGTTTTGAAATGCATGTTGAATCTTTTCCAATAAAATGCCAGATGGAGAAACGCTGAGCACCAGGGACATGTTAAAAATGATAGAGGTCAATTCTTTGGAAACAAACACAACACTAGCATGACCTCGTTCCCATCTGTATTATCATTTACAGGCAACCTCGGAACCACTGACACCTTTTTTGTTGGCTTGAGCAATGGAAAGATGAAATTAAAGTCTTGGAATAAGAAACTGTAGCACAGAACCAATTTGTGTTTCCATCTTAGAAAACAAAAGACATCCCAAACCCTAAGGCAATCATTTCAAACCGAGAGTCATGACATTTTTAGCAGCAAGCCTATTCTGTGGAATAATCCCATTCAAACCTTGTCCTTTGACGTCAATCAAACAATGCACCCTAATGTCGTACCAACACCATACTGAAAATAAAAGTCTTTCAGTTTCAGGTCATTAAAAACACCTTTGCCTAATTCACTTCAAATTGTTAAACTCCATTCTTAATCACAAATAACTGCTTTTGCTAAAATATGAACTTAGTTTAACTTTTAATCTGTAATTACTTCCAAGGAGTTTAATTCTGAGCTGTTGGCTATGATCAAGAGATTTAGCTGAGTTACTATTATATCATCTGATTTTTTTTAAATGTGAAGCATAATCATGGAAATGACCGTTTCTAATGTTCCCAGATCAATGTTTCACAGTCATCCTGTTGAAAAATTTACTCTCTTGCTTGCTCAGCATATAACTTCAGAGATACAACAGGGCTACAGTCACTTAAAGATTTTTTTCCCCCCTAATGCCAACTGACAGAACTTTAGTTTAAAAAAAAAAAAAAAAACACACACAATCTTGAGCTAGTACACTTTTTCCGGACCTAGACTAAATATTGCTGTTATATTTAAAACAAAAACAAATTATTTATATTACTCATGAGGTCTAATGAGGATTGTGAATTTCCCCTTGGGATTAATAAAGTATCTATCTAGTAACTATATCAAAGATTTCTTACAAAAATAAAGTATTCACTGCAAAGACTACACAACTGTTAAGCTAAATTATATGTTCTAAACCAAGGGTTCTCAAACTGGGTCCTGGGGACCCACTGGTGCTGCTTTTAATTGGACCACTGGGCTCATTAAGTTAACTGTAATTTCCCAGATTTTGTGCTTTGTGAACAATATAGAAATTAGAAAACTAAGTTTGATTTAAAAATTATATATATATATATATATATATATATTAATATATATTAAAATGTACTAAGCCAGGGTTCTCAAACTGTCCTTTGGACCCACTGTCGTTTCAGGCTTTTGTTTCAACCAGATTCATAATCAGTGACAACTAACACTGATCTCATTTAATTAACTGGAATGCTTTCCTCTTATTCTACACTCAGAAATGCACAGCAGCATTTTATATTTATAAGACATTTAGAAATATTTCTGTTTTTGCTGTAGATTTAAATTCTTAACTTTGTTTTGTTGATTTCATTATATTTTGCCCTTTCTCTGTCTAGTGTTCCCTTCATTGTATCTTAATAAAGACAAGCAAAAAATGAGCAGAGCAGGCCCCCAGTCAAACAACACTGAATCGTGAAAGGCTGCAATTACTGTACTTTAGTATCAGACCCATTAATTAAAAAATAATGGAAAAGTAGAATGAAAATGAAAATACTGTTTTGTTTTTTTTTTTTAAAAAAAAGATTATTCTCGTATAACTGCTTAGAACATTTTTATATTTTTTTTTTACCAAATGTAGTTTCCAATTTCTATATTGTTCCCAAAACACAGCATCTGGGAAACAACAGTTCGGAAAAACAGAAGCTGGTTAGAACAAAAACCTGCAGGCGTTTGAGTTTGAGAACCCCTTCTCTAAACAGTTTGATAAAGTAATTTCCTTATTTTACACTTCTAAATTATAACACTACTACTCATTTTTGGGTCACATTTTCACATTAAAATAATTTTAGAAGACAAATCAAATCGAATCCAATGTTGCACTCATCTAGAGGCAAGGTTTCAAACAATCGCAGGACAATTTTGTCTCAATCAGGTCTTTTCATATTTACAAAGTACATAAGCTTACTTAAACATTTTACTAGTACAGCTTGTAGGCAGATTCAGCACATTGTGTTATGCACGTGTGAATCGGGATCACGTAGACAGCTCTGGTAAGTCCACAAATAACCATTTCGAGGTGAAAGAAGGCGTAATCAGTAACAGTATCTCTGGCTTTCCTCACAGCTCCAAGCAGTTCCATCCTCATTGGACTAGAGCCTATAAATACAGAAGGAAGATGTTGGGAAGGTCATGTTGTAACCCTGGACACTGGAGCAAGAAAGAGATGGAGCTCTCAGCATTTAAAACTATATTTTTGTTAGAGGCACATTGTCAGAATGGCACATGCCTGTTTATATTTTGTTTAATTTGCAAAGCTGCAATTAAAACTACAGGTATGGCACCACAACCACTGCACTTGTATCAGGAAACTTTATCACAATTGATTAATGCAAACAATTTTCAATTTAAAACCGTTTTACTGTAAGTGAAAAGGAGAGAATCTGGTAACACAAGAGTAACAGCACTATAGGACACAATATAGACTTAATGGGAAAATAGGAAGTAATTCTGCAATGCTGCAGTGTACAGTGAAATACTGCAGGTTCTGAAAAACGAATGGATTTTTTTTTTACAAATTAAGCAGTAAATGCACAGTTTAAATAGGAGACAAGATTGCATCAGCATAATGATTTGGAATTAAATTACACAGGTTTGAGAATAATGTTTTAAGAATACATGAGGCAATTAAGGCCTTGCAGTCTCATAACTGTGTAAGTGACTTTTACAGCATCAAATAAAGAGTAAAACATTGAAACATAAGAACCGATGTTTGCAGTAGCATAGGACAGTGACAGCATTTGGCAACATAGTAACAATTTTTAGGAACGTTAAACGTTCCGGTTTGGTGGACTCAGGATTGGGTCACTGCTTTTTGCAGATGATGTTGTCCTGTTTGCTTCATCAGGCCGTGATCTTCAGCTCTCTCTGGAGCGGTTCGCAGCCGAGTGTGAAGCGGCTGGGATGAGAATCAGCACCTCCAAATCCGAGACCATGGTCCTCAGCCGGAAAAGGGTGGAGGGCCCTCTCAGGGTTGGGGGTGAGATTCTGCCCCAAGTGGAGGAGTTCAAGTATCTCGGGGTCTTGTTCACGAGTGAGGGAAGAATGGACCGTGAGATCGACAGGCGGATCGGTGCAGCATCCGCAGTGATGCGGGCTCTGCATTGATCTGTCGTGGTGAAAAAAGAGCTGAGCCGTAAGGCAAAGCTCTCGATTTACCAGTCGATTTACGTTCCTACCCTCACCTATGGTCATGAGCTATGGGTAGTGACCAAAAGAACGAGATCACGACTACAAGCGGCTGAAATGAGTTTCCTCCGCAGGGTGTCTGGGCTTTCCCTTAAAGATAGGGTGAGAAGCTCAGTCATCCGGGAGGGGCTCAGAGTAGAGCCGCTGCTCCTCCGCATCGAGAGGAGTCAGATGAGGTGGCTCGGGCATCTGATCAGGATGCCTCCTGGACACCTCCCTGGTGAGGTGTTCCGGGCACGTCCAACCGGGAGGAGGCCCCGGGGAAGACCCAGGACACGCTGGAGGGACTATGTCTCCCGGCTGGCCTGGGAACGCCTTGGGATTCTCCCGGAAGAGCTGGAAGAAGGGGCCAGGGAGAGGGAAGTCTGGGCCTCTCTGCTTAAGCTTCTACCCCCGCGAACCGACCCCGGATAAGCGGAAGAGGATGGATGGATGGATGGAGGAACGTTAAGTGCTTTTTACAGAAGATTTACAGTAGGAATTACTACAAAGCATTAAAGACAAAACAACATCTTCAGTGATTTAGACAGGACTGTGGCTTTTGTAGAATTTAGTGCAATTTTTTCCACTCACTGTTTTGTAGCAATATAATTCACCATTTCCTTTTATAACAAACAGGGATGTCAAAAGAACCTATACTCTGCAACCAGGCCAATACCTTAATTCTAAAAGTGTTAAAGGATCTAGCATTATTACACTATCAGTGTAAAAAATTTTAAAAAGTAAATAAGCAAAACACATATATACAGGTGGTCATTACTGCCACAGTCATCCCATGTTGGAGTTATCTCATCAATAGATTTGTGTGTTCTTTAAAAGTGCACCGATATAACCAATAACATTTTATGTAATTGCTTAACTTGTAGTGTCACGAATGTCTAACAAGTAGATAAAATGATGACGCGATCAATCACTTTTTAATACAATGTCATACATCATTCCGATAAATGGAGGCTTCACAGTCAATCTCAGATTGTGGTACATACATCTATAGATATCCATCAAAGCATCAATCTATTTTTCAAAGTGCCATATATACTGTAACTTAGGGTCATGGGGGAAACTTTGTGAGACTGTGGGAAACAGGAGGAAACCACACACTAGCAGTGCTAAGAACCGTTGAAGCAAGTAATAACTGATGTAATTTTTAAACAAAGAGACTATTTTGCCTTTCTGCACTAGCAGTAAAATTATCTGATCCATTTTTTAGTAACAAAATATGTTTTTTAAACGTTTGATGCTTCAGATCACAAAGCACATTTCACTATTAATACGACATGTACTGCATTATAAGAAATGCCCAATTGTATAGATATACACAGTTAGTAGGACTGCTAAAGTGGTCTCTAGGTTATGAATACCTGAAAAAAGCAATGATGGCCAAGTTAATATTTAAATTCTGGAATTATATAACTCACATAAGCCATCTAGAACATAGCACAACAAAAGCTGTTCTACAGGAGTTTCACTGGCATTCCTTTTGAATACCAAAATTCTGGCACTGGAACATCCTCAATAAAAAATGAGGCTTGCTTTCATTTATTCTGTGCTATGCATGTTTAAGCAGGTGTTCACACAATTGGCTTAACAAAATGTGCACACATAATACAAGTATAAAAACTAACACCGGCCTTGCATTATTGCAGCAATTCTTTTAAGTTTAAGTCAAACCACAAAGAACAGCCTGGTGCAAGATGGCAAGGTAGCCACACCAGGGGCCTCATGTATAAACGGTGCATACGCACAGAAATGTTGCGTAAGAACGTTTCCACGTTCAAATCGTGATGTATAAAACTTTACCTTGGCGTAAAGCCACGCACATTTCCACGGTAGCTCATACCCTGTCGTACGCAAGTTCTTCACTCAGTTTTGCAGACTGGCGGCACCCAGCGTCAAAGGTATGCTACTGTTCCTTTGTGGTTATCCTTTCTTTTTTAGATCCACATCCCTGACGTAGTTTTATAAATACACTGAAATTAACTGCATATTGCTTATTAGTTTAATGCATCTGATTGTCACTAACCTGTAACAATATAATGGTCCACAGCTGATCGGAAAGAGAATTATTGGTATACAGCATCAAGCACACGCTGCCTCAGCCATTCGCTATTTGAACTGCTCTCATCCGACAAACGCTTCAGAGTCTTTCCTGTACTGACCTCACAGTTCAGAAACAGTTTCATCACAAGAACTCTAAACGCACTCCATCAGTCCATCAAGTGCTTCTTGTAGAACTGTCTGTACTTATAAGTACAATCACCCCACTGTAAACTTGCGATACAGTTATAATATTGCACAACCTCAGTCACTTTATAAAGCGCATATTTACATATGATGACAATATCATTTTTAAGATGAAATGCAGCAAAAAATGTTTATTATATTATACAGATACAACTTTAACTACAATGTACCGCAGTGCTAGCCAGGAGCTGGAACTTCATTCACGGATTGTTTCTGCCTCGTGCTGTATTCTTGCTGTCGCTAGCGCGACACTGGAAGCATAGATGGAAAGAATAATTAAACATTACGAAGATATTTCAATGTTCCTTAAAAGCTTTGAAGAATCAGCGTTCTAAGCTTACAGATGGCTTAACATCAATTACAGAGCTGATTGTGTGGCGTTTGGGTATTTAGAGAAAGAAAAGTAAGGACAGGAATTGGGGGTTAGTACATTTGAAAGAGACAGTACTTCTGTAATAAAGTATTTCATCAAAGGTCGTGCAAGACGCAGCACCCATCTTGCGTGAGACATAAACAATCACTGCGCCACCGTGTTCCCATGTTTAATAACATGCTTTAACTCCTATCATCATGAAAATAATATCACATATACATCTCAGTACTTTAATTATTCAGAGAGCTGTAATATTACAAATGTAATGGATTCTGTGTCCTGTCGGAGGAAGAGAAAGCCCGGAAGCACGTAGTGATTCACACACATAGAAGATGAAATGCAAAACAAAAGCATTTAACGTGCTACTTTAGTTACGATGGGATTTGAGAAACTAGTGAATTAAACAATTTTAAGATGAACTTTATGATGTTCTATTTTAATGACAAAATAAACTACGTGACTAAAGTGGAAATTTCGAGATTAAAGTTGACATTTCGTGCTTTCCCCCCCCCCACCGACTGTGTGCCTCTTTTTTTCTCTTTACCCTAATAAGCTTTCATATGACACTCGGACGGTGGGCTACCACTCGCCTTTTCACGGCGACTTTGATATGTAACTTCTTTTTTATTTCAGGCACTGTGCAACTTTGTGAACTTGAGCTTCCTTGTTTCTCCACACACTCGATCAACTTCCTTTTGTTGTTTATACCACTGTTTAAACCAACAAATAGTAAGTTTTTCCTTGCCTCCACTTGGTATTCACTGAAATTCTTCTATTTTCCTTTTTACTTTTGCCATTGTCTTTTCACAGAAGGCTGAGCTTAAGGGCTATTTATATTGATTTCATATTCAAAGAGGCGTAATTCTGGAAGGAGACAGGGCGGGACAGCAGGCGCGTGCACGTACGTTACTTTTCACTCTGACCGGGAATAATGTAGCGGAAGAACGTGGAAGTTGGCGAACGCACAGATTTACACATCTGGATTTTTTTGTGTGTAAGTACTTTTCTGCTTTTGTGCTTACGTCATGTTATAGTGTGAATTCTATTATAACATGGTGCACGGTGTTATGCATGAGGCCCCAGGAGATTGAAATTTGCTTGAGAAACTACAGCAAGTATTAATATTGAGGGTCAGAAAGTCAGAGAAACTATTGCTAAAACTAAAGATGTACCACCATAGAAATTAAAAACAATAACCAACAAGATTCAAAGTTGCTGGTCCCTGGCCCAAAAAAAAAAAAAAAATGTGCTGTCACACAAACTAAATACAAAATTATAGCAGAAAATGAAATGTAAAACAGTAATTAATGCCAAAGAGAGAAATGGCTGAACTCAACAACCAGAAGTCATACTGCCACCAAAATACTTCTCTTGAAGCTGTACAAGAATCAGAAGACGTAAAACCACCAAAATCTAGACAAGAATGTTATAAAACCCAAAACAATTGTTCAGAATCAGAAATCAAAGGATAGTTAAATTACTGAACACAAAATGTCCATGTATTAATATTCAGTGACATATGAAGCACTCAATTACCCACAAAGAAGCATTTTAGTGTAAGAAGAAGGCACTCATAAATATCAAATCAATGTCCATGTAAAGTACCTTGAAAAAAGTATTACTAACCTTAGCCTATTAAACATCTGTAGAAAGACCCAAAAAATAATATCCATTGCTGCTGCTCTATAACTAACCTGTCACAGCTTGAGAATTTTTTCAAGGATCCAGCAAATCTATGTCCATGAAACACTGTAAAATTAAGATTTATCCAAGACAACCAGTTGCTGTAAAAACTGCAAGAGGAGGTTCAACCACACAGTGAACATGGGTTGATGGTAGAGGTGAATGTTTATTGAATGGTTGACATTTCTATTTTGTGAAATTTTTTTAAAGTTCTATAATTTTCTTGTTTGGGCAGTGCTCTGAAAAACAAACATTGTACCATCTGGCTAGTACCTCCAAACTCTATCCCCCCAATAGAAACCAAATTTAATGGAGCTGAGCACAATCTTAGATTCTTGGTAGCTTCCAACATTAGTGACAGAGCATGATTATTGATAATAGGAGGCCTATAAATCAAATAAATGCTTCACTGCAGCAGACTATTGACACATATGCAATCAAATATTGTATCAAATGTTGTTTCACTAAGCCAGGGGTTCTTTTTGGCATAACTCCTTCAGGAACTGAATGAAACAGCACAGTTTTTTTGGTCTGAAATTGCTAAGTAATGAACTCTTATTAAGCACAAACAAAGGTGTTGTTTCCTATTAATATTGCATTTTAGGAATTTAACAAACGATTACTGATAGTTTTTTTTGTGTGAGTGTTTGCCTTTAATTTTTGTTATGCAAGGCAAAAACTGAAAGCCTTGAAGTTTCCAAACTTTTAACATACAAAAATTATACAGTTACACATGAATTCAGAATTCAGATCAAAAGTATTCACAAGTTACATACAACTTCATGTCAAGAAATAACAAAATAGCATTCACAATCACTTTTAAGTTAAATGTTCTTCTTGACTACACAGTTCTAGGTTCTGCCTGTTCCTGTAGTTATTTTTTGAGGACGTATGAACATTGACAACTCTGTCCAAAACAAAAGCTGTCCACGGTTGTTTATATTATTAAGAAGTAAAATAAAATGTGAGAAGAGCTTATTTTATTATTACCCATTAACATTCATCCTATGTTTCTTTGCATATTCCTTGGCAAAAGTCTGATTATTTCTCTACAACTACTGCATTATAAAAATAATGGTACACTAAAAACGGTTACAAAAACAAAAAATATTTTAATGTTTGTGGATTGTACCTGAGAAAGAGAGACGCACACACTGTGCAAACTTCTCGCTGGGTGTTGGAGCGGGTGAGAAGAAAGTACTTACCTTTTGAGATACTCTGTCGCAAAAAATATTTGTTTCAGACCTCATGTAATAGCAAGACAAGGAAGTGGTGAATGATGTGGGGTGGGCAAGACGGGAGTGAACTTTTGCAGGAGGAGTTTTGTGATAAAGAGCAGATAGGTGGAACTGAAGCAAACCTGAGCACAGAGACATAGGTTCAATTGCTATATTTTTTAAGGCCCATTTTTTTCACAGCTT
This sequence comes from Polypterus bichir lapradei, assembly GCA_026402145.1. Classification (NCBI taxonomy): domain Eukaryota; kingdom Metazoa; phylum Chordata; class Cladistia; order Polypteriformes; family Polypteridae; genus Polypterus; species Polypterus bichir. The sequence goes on along the minus strand of JANRMT010062812.1, from coordinate 1,024,623 downwards.
GTTTTTTATGTTTGACTTCCAACACATATCACAAGAGAGCACCTTACACAACACACAGGTTAACAACCCACTGTTCTAGTCAATAACTACATTGATATCAGATTATTTTAAAGCAACAATTGAAAAACATTTTGAGTTATATTTATTTAAAAACTAGGGGAGATAATTTAAAGACAAACTTTAAAATTTCACTTTTTCTTTCTTTTTTTTTTTTTTTTTAAAGAAAAAGAACAACAACTTCAGCAGGACTGTCACAGGCCCCCAAACGCAGCATGGTGGCACCAAGTTTGAAAACACATTATACAGAAATCAGTTATGCATCTGTAAGTGAGCCTGTTTCTGGAAAATTAAATGTTTAATTAATTTAGTTTAAATTTTTTTCTGTTTTGGAATAAATTGATTTTACAGGCCAACATCCAAATGCTCAAAAGCCAAATAATCTATATGCATTCGTAGTGATGAATGCTTATTTAACAAGTGTTCTAAGATGACCAAGTAAAACACATATCACTTTCACAATTTAAATTACGAACTTGAGAGTTCTCATTGAAAACAGAAAATAGATGGTTTCCAGGAAACATACAAAAAGAGTATTTCACCTCTCTGGGACTGCAGGAATAATTCTGTGTCAAGTTCTTCCTCAATCTAGATTTTATAAAAGCAGTACTGAATAATTATAATAAGACAGCTCATACTCTTTGCCCACCTGCATGAATTCAGCACTATAGGAAAAAATGTAAACAAATTATGATGAAATATTATAGCCTAGAAATAAACAGATGCACAACCTATTCCTTTGTGTGAGGACTTCCTAGCAAGACCACACACTTGTTTTGCTAGATATCTCTAATGATGATGAGTGATTCATCAAGATGCATAGAAATTTATTTGTCCTTAGGGGAAACCCGACTTTTTACAGAAGCTTAATAAATAAATAAACAAATAAATAAATAGTTGAGATACACACACACACACACACACAATGGTCTGAGCATACACCAGAATGACTGAAAAGAAAGAAAAATTGAAAACATCAAACTTGGCACTCCCAGGGAGGTGTCTTGAAGGTGTATTGCTGTTGGTATAAAGGAGCCCCATTAGCAATTCTTGACACACTTCTGCTGAATGATTCATTAGCTGAAATTCCTTAGAGTTCATAACAGCACTCACTTTTGTTTTTGTTTTAACTCTCTCCTTTGCTACTACCTCCAGTGGGTCGAGAGTGTGTCCCATTACTGTCATTTTCATTAGCTTACTGGTTCAGTGGGCCTATCTTAAAGTGATGTTACCATCCCAGCATACCACATCGTGGACACTCACACTGGTCATCATAGAGTTGTAGAACATATGAAACATGTCACCACTCACATTAAAGGAACAAAGTCTCCTAAGAACAAAGAGCCTGCTCTGCTCTTTATTATATAGTTTGTTGTGTTATTAGACCAATCCAACCTGTCATTGATATGAACTCCCAAGTGCCTGTAGGAGTACACCACTTCAACATCCACTACCTGGATAGAAAACCAGGTGTAGACGCTATCTGGTAGCCTCTTGAACCCAGCACCGTCAATAACAGAACTGGATGAGCTGCGCAGCTGAGGACAAACACATAAAGCAAGGGGACTCTGCAATGGTGCTCAGTGCTTTTACTAAAACCAGCTTAAAAATGTAAGTGTTCAAAAGGTGCAGTACTCCAAAATTCAATAAATAAATAATCCAATAAAATAAAGGTAATGTGGAGGTTAAAACCCAATAAATAAATCTATTAAAATAAGGTTAAAAAAAGACCCTCAACAGGAGTGACCCTTTAGCTCCTTCCTGAGCAATGGCCACTCACTCCTCCTTGGGGCTTCACTCCCATTCATCTTGTTTTCTTTTTCTTTCCTGCCAGCTCCTTCTCCCATACTTTAACCACCACTTCCTTTCTTGACTCTTTCCTTTTTCATTTTTCTGATCTTGCGCTCCACCTTTCTATATACTGGGGAATGATTGCAAGTGCAATCGCCTAATTGCTGTCCTGGACTGGTAATGAGACGATCACACCACCCGCATGTGCTGGCAAGGCAACACATGGTCAGCCGATTGCTTCAAAACAACCCTGAGACGAGGAATCTTCACAGCAAAACACTCGCACCTGTTCCAATCCCCAACATGAGAGCAACCAATAACTTATTAAAAATTGCCACTTTTTCTAAGCTGTGGACCCACTATACCACAACCCTTTTGATATGATTCAGAATGCCAATTACTCTTTACAAGTCACCAACTCTGCATCCAGCAAAAGAACCCCAGACCATCACAATTCCTCCTTCATGTTTGAAAGTTGGTGTCACACACTGAGGAACCATACTTTCACCAACTCGACACCGTACAAACACCCTGCATGATGAACCAAAGATTTAAAATTTGATTCATCGGTCCGTAAGACTTTCTTCCAGTCTGCAGAAGTCCACAGTTGATATTTCAAGGCCCTATTTTGTCCTTTAAGGAATGACTTTCTTACTGCCACACGTTTTATCAAAGCTGCAGCACAAACACTCCTCTTCACAGTAAAAACTGAGACCAGTGATATTTCAGTTCTGATATTAATTGTAGTTTTAGTTTTTATTTTATAAAATTAATTTTTATTTTTATTTTTATTTCGTTCTAGTTTTCAGTAGAGTCGACAATTTTTATTTTTGTTTAGTTCTGTGTTTAAAATTTTAGTTTTTATATTATTTAGTTCTGGCTTTTTTACATAATATTAGTACAATTTTAGTTTTTCTCTGTTGCAAGACCACAAATGCTGGCCTACACATATTTCAATGCAAGTTATGTTTCAGTCAACAAAATACGCTCACATTTCATAATGCCATTAAACACAGTTTGACTGTCAATTATCAAACAGATATAGTGGCCTAATGAGTATAGTCAGCAAGATCAAATATTTCAATCCAAGAAACCAGTCTGTGCAAGCACGTTGCTGTTAATTTTTAAACAAGCGTGCATTTTGAGAGATCTGTTCATGTTGCAACGATAGCTGCACAGTGAAAATATTCGCTTGACGAGCGCCTGTAATGCAGGTCCACATCGAGGTCCTCAGCGCTGTAAATTGACGATTTCTGCTGCCAGTACTGTAGCAATGATGTGCGGTGACGTTCATGGCTGGTGAGGCACTGACTCCTTCAGAGTCAGATTTACAAACATATGAACCCAAATGGGTAGCTTATTCACTATTCAATTGGCAGCATGCACATTGACTACTGGTTATGTTTCATATCTCATCAGCATTCTTTACACACAGATAGGTATTGGTTAAGAAGGAACGTTACATTTATAGCGGCAAGACAGAGCGGAGAGAGCGCATTTGCTCTTCACCCTCCATGTGTTCTAAATTTGCCGTTGCAATTTCTTAATTCATACTTATTCAATATAAATGAAAGTATAGAGTGGTGTACAAAAAAATGGATTTCAATTTTGACCTTAATTGAAATATTTAGTTGTTTTTAAAAGCTTTTAATTCTGATGCTTTAATCAATTTTAATACAGACCGCTCAACAAAATGATATTTTATTTAAGGTCAAAATTTAGTTTTTAAATATTGAATTTTTTTTCTTAGTCTGATCCCATTTTTATAAAATTGAAAAACGTTTATAAACTTACATTTATTTGTAAATGAAGTCCATGCACCTATCCTTCTCCATGAAAATCTTCATCACTTTCTTGTAAAAGTCCTCTTTATATTCCTTTAGTTTAAAAACTCAATCTTCCATTTTTGGAAATCATTTAAAAAAATAAAAATAAAACGGAACGCTAAAGTGCATTTGACTTTCTGATATTGCTAACTTATTGGCACCTTGAGCCTCTGTGTAGAAGAACAGCAACAACAAGCACATGTTGGGTTCACAACTTTGTACCTTTTCACTGTGGTTTTATAAGTCCGATCAGCAAGACTAGATATAATCACACACATTTATTAAAGATATTAGCCAGACTGTGGAAAGTCAGGGTGTATAATAAACGTGTGTGCAAACATTTTATTGCCAATATACAGAGAGACGGCAACAGGCACGCGCCAATTGCATGCATCAACACTGTGTGTAAGGGACCACGCAGTCTGAGGTTAACGGCTCATCCTGTCACACCTCGTTATTCTCCCGTGTATTTGAACAGGAAATGCGCAAATTCAGCAATTTTGACTATAAAAATTATTGTAATCACAGAGAAATCAAATTTACAGCACAGACCATTGGGCAAATTTGTTTTATGTTATCATTATTATTTTTTTTACTTTCAGGTGAGGCCGCATGTTCCTGTATGAAGTGCAGTCATGGTGCTAGAGAAGTGCTGGACTTCCACTAAGCACTGATCCTGCTGGCCCTGCACTGAAACTCAGAGACTCTTTTCTTCTTCTTGCACGCTATATTTGCTTTTATTATCATCTGCGCTGTAATTAAAGTATTTTCACACATTACTTTCTCGCTTTTGAACTGCAAACATCTGTGCAAAACTCAATATCATCAACCACAAGTGTTTACTACTTCAACCTGACGAGCTAAGTGTGCTCAAAATACAAACAAACAAACAAACAAACAAAGGTCCTTTATGGAAGTTGCGTCACGTGACTACAGTAAGCCCAAGTTATAGGATCACCGCATAGTAAACAGTGCAACGTAACTGAACGCTCAGGGTGGCCTATAAACAACCCCTCTGCACGACTGAACCAGATTGAACGAAAATGCTATTGCTATTTCTTCATTTTTACTCAATTTTCGTTCTTGTTCTAGTTTGTTCACAAATCATTATTTTTTTTTATTTAGTTTTAATTTCTCTGTTTGCCTTAAGTTTTAGTTCTAGTTATGAAAATATCACTGACTGCGACTTGCTTTTTTGACCACAGTTAAGCTATGCTTGAAGCTGTTGTGCTGTGAGGCACCTATCACCCAAGCTGGTGACCCTCAGAAACTTGTCTTCTGATTGGGTAATGACTTTGGGTCTGCCAGATCCCTTTCTATCAGAGTTTCTTTCAGGTTCCAATTGCCTTTGGATTGTGTAGGACACCACTGTGCTCACTGACCCTTTCATCTTTTTTTTTCACGCAATTTCTCTAAATGAAAGGCCTACACTTTTAAGGGTAATAATGCTCTGTCTCATTTCATTTGTTAATTGCCGTTTTCTTGCCATTATCACTGGAGTTTTATATTGCCTAAGTAGTACTTCAGAGGGTGTAGTAACACATTCTGTTCCAACACTGCTTTAAAACACACAGTGGGTTTTAAGTAATCAACATACTGTCCATTTGTAATATTCTGAAATTCCATTTATTGTAGTTTTTGGCAAAACTTTAAATTTAAGGCTCTGGCTGTTTACTGCTTATACCTTTTCACCATTTTAGATCATTTATTGCATTTCAACTGATTAAATTTAAAGGAAAAAAAAACTGGTTAAACTCTCTCTCTCTCTCTCTCTCTAACTAAAAACGGAGCATGAACAAAAAAAAAAATCCAACTATATCTGAATCCCTTTGCACTTTTTGGGTGACACCAAAAAATAAATAATAAGTAAAATAAATAAATACAACTACAAATAAATGCACTCACCATTGTAAAGAGATGCTTTGTCTACACTTCACTACCCTAAACTGGACAAAGTTACAAAATTCATGAATGGAGAGTGGAATGTTCTAATTTTTGGCATAACCAGAAGAAAACCGTGTGTAAAACTGTGTGTAAATATTTAACAAATCATAATAGATTCTGGATAATTTGTGTACCCAGAAGACAGAATGAGAAATGTAAAGTGCACAATTCTTTTCTATATGTCTAAGGATAAGGAAGAATGTAAAAAGTTATTTTAAGTGATGTATAAATCACCTTTTGGATATGTTATATAAATATAATATAGCAATTTCATAATTCCACCCACCAGATTACATAGAAAGAGTGAGTGAAGACTTAAAACATGTTCACTTCAATTTAAAATGTTTGCACATTTATATGTATTCACATGATTGTGAAAGAAGCTAAAGATGAACACATTCTTATGTCATTTATTTAATTTAGCTGTACAAAACTGATGTTAATTTTACAAATAAGGAGGGATTGCTGTTACATGAAATCATTTTATAGTGTTCCCATCAGAATCATGTCCAAAAAGGTGTATTTGCATTTTAAAGATGTATAAGAGTACATAACTTAATAGTTTGTATAAACAAAACTGTTATTTGTCCCCCCGTAATGTTTGGGACAAAGAATTTTTAACCTTGATTTACCCCTCTGCTCCACAGTTTAAAATTACAAATCAAACAATTTAGACGTGATTAAAGTGCACATTGCAGACTTTCATTTAAGGGTATTTGCTACATTTCAGTCACACTATGTAGAAATGATGACATTTTTATTCATGATCCCATTTCAAGGAAGCGTAATGTTTGGGACAATTGCCGCCACAGGTGTTTGTGATTACTCAAGTAAGTCTGATTGCTTCATTAGTGCAGGCATACGATACTGAGACTTTATTCTACCCTTTACAGTCTGAAGCTGTCCAGATAATTAATTTACATTAAAAAATGGAACAACAACAAAAACACTAAAATGCATAAGGAGTTAAAAAATGAGAAATGTAACTTATTAAAACACCATAAACCAACAACACTTCATATCATAAGAACTGAATTTTATGAGTTAAAACAAAAAAGTCAAAGCATGATCAGTATATTAGGACTTCGATTAGAACAGGGTCCAAAAGTCAGAATAGAACCAAACTGAACCGCTTCTTCACTTGAGATTTTCGCATTAGAACAAGGATGAGTAGAAAGAAACAGCCCTATATGCTTATTGTTAAATATGATTACTTATAATACAGCGCTGGCTCTTTTGCCACTAGCTCTGAAACCTTTTAATTTTAAAAAGGCATTATAAACTCTATTACATATAAAGATGCTACAATTCAAAGTGATCACGATTCAAGGTGTCACAAAGTTATTAAAAAGTGATTATTGATGCATCTTGATTTTTAACATACACAAGTGGCAACTGTTTTCTTGCTATGTGACCACATGGTACTTTTAAAGCAAAATTATTATTCATCATGAAAAATAATGTGCTGATTTCCTTTTTTAAACTATTAACAATATGCAATATGAAACTGAAGTGCCAACTGGCAGGCTGCACCACTTGGCAGCATATTTTCCTGCATTGTATACAGTCAAGTAACAAATGTCTGGCTATCTTGAAGCATTTATTCACTTAAATGAATCTCAGGATATTCTCTAAATCACTTAACATTAAAGTGTTCCTATTATGAATGTGTTTTATGGCCATCTCTAACTTATTTGAAACACACTGGAAGACACGGTTAATCTAAAGAAATGTGTGCAGTGAAACATGCAATTATGAGCATTCTTTGGAAACTTTGGCCTTATTTTTACTCCTGACACTATCATATATTTTCTATTTGGTACTGGATTTACCTAGGTGTAGTTTAATCAGAATACATACACACAATAAAATGTGTCTCCAGTGTCCACATATATCCAATAGAAAGATGTTACATTGAGGGGATTGCTTCCACCTATGCAAACTTTACTTGTGTAATGAAAGATTAAGTGGTTTAATCACTCTCCTCATTTATTGATTCAGCACAGGGCACTGCCATACATTCCCCTCCACCGTATTTGGTTTGATCAATCCTATCACACATAAATTTAATTGTTCATTTATTTATTTATTTAACAATAAGTGCTAACAGATTATGAGAGAAAGACATGCTCCAAGCCTGAGTCAAGTGCTAGGCTTGCTCTCACTGAATGGTACTTGGACAAGCTGCTCTAAGGACACACTACATAATCAGTTCTATTCATCCTTCAGACTGCAACATTTATCTGAAATGCTTTGTGCAACGTATATAAATAAAGATATAAATATATAAATAAAATCATAATACCCTCTGTCTTTTGATTTTTTTCAGCTTTGTTTGTGGCAATTTATTCATTTTGCACACTAAGGACATCACTTCAACCCTCAAATAACAACTTGTCTGTTTGTTTGTCAATCATGCTAAAATGACTGAAACGATTTCCACTAAATTTTACCTGAAAGCTATACAGTGATTCAAAAATTTCATTGGGGTGCGGTAATTGGAAGGTAACCCAAATAGTGCATTACTCCAAAATTATATTAATTGCATTTTGCATGTATACTAAAACTGAACCAACTTATAATCCAGCATACATGGCATTTTAAAAATTTCATAAGGTAGGGTGGTTGTAATTGGGGAGGCAGGTGGGGGGAAAAAATGATCACTCAAAAATGAGCTGAAGTTCACAAAATTTTGCATACATGTTACTGTTGATACAAATTAAAATCTAGACTTTAAGGCCATTCAAAAATTTAATTTAAAAAAATATGGTCATAATGGTGGGGTGGGGGGTTGCAAAAACCAAAACCGTATTATCAAGTCAAAACATTTCAGTCAGTGGTAATGAATGTGGCGTTTTGTCTAAGTTTGGACCTGCTTACACTCAAAGGTATATTCCACATCAGTAATTCAATGGAAACAAGCAAGTGGGTGGTTCTGGTGTTATGGGAATATGGGGAACCAGCATAAAAAATGTGTATAACTCAAAAACAGCCAAGTCTATTTTCATGAAATGTTGTGCTTAGATTATTGTTTGTGTAATTTAAAATGCAGGCTTCATGGAGAGGGCCAACATCACAAAAATGCACATTACTTCAAAACAGCCAAGTGAATGTTCATGACATTTTGCATGTATACCACAGCTAACCCAACATAATATAAAGAGTTTATGGAGTTTCAAAAGTTTCAGAATGGAAACCGCACAAAAAAACTGTAGTTGTGCCCAGCTTACATGTTGTATCAATGACTCAGTTATTCAACAAGCCATCTAGTTTATTAATGTCAGGTTAAAACTTCTATTAGTGAAACCACAGTAAACCAGGAAATACAAAGATGTAATGTGAATGTTCCCACCCAGAAATGACTTACCACAATTGTGGGTGATGCAGATGAAAAACGGAACACCACCATTTAATCCAGCACTGACAAAAGAACCAGCATTTAAAAACATAAATATTTGCTTTCTTATCTTAACCATTTATCTTTTCTTTTTAGGGAAATAATCAAATATTTCAATAAACCTAAACACAACTCGAAATTAACAAAGACATATTTGGCTAAAACAAAATTAATACTTTTCATTTGTAATGTCAGTCTCAAAAGTTAAACCTGATTGAAAAGCTGCGGCCTGAACTGTAAACAGGAATCCACTAAAACACAGACCTAAAGACATTAAGGACCTGAAAACTTTCCACAAATGAGATTCAAGAACCATCCTTATGTACTCTCTATTCCCTTCAACATTTCATAAAAATTATGTTTTGAACTTTATTGGAAAAATAATAGATGTACATAAAATTAATAATTGCACCCAAGTTGTAAAACTACTTTTTCTCTGTAAAACTAAAAAGAATGCTTCACATGATAAAACAAATGCAAGAAATCAGTTGTAAGCAGAAATTATCACTTTTCTCCTGTAACAACGGCCACGTAACAATCAAGTGTCACAGCCACCACTCCCAACATCCCAAAGAAGTTGCTTAGAGAGGCCAATTATACTAGTATAATACATTTATATCTGTTGGTTATTAATGTTGATCCTTCTCAGATTCATTCTTGGCTCACTTAATTACTAGCTAGGTCAGTGTAGAGGTAAAAATGAATGTGTGCTATTGCAAAATATGACTACACATCATTAGCAGGCTCTTCTGAAATAGATGAACAACAAAGCAATCATCATTAAACGAAATCAAAATAGAAAACCTATCTTTAAATTATAAAAAATAATGTTTGTCACATACATTATGCATTTCTTGTAGTACTTATCTTTGTATGAATTTTGCATGAATGCATGAACATTTTGGTCATGAAACAAAGGCATACATGACAAGCACAAGCAGAGATCAAGACTATGTAGTGCTTGTCTGAAAAAAATGAGTAAGTTAATGCAATACTCAAATGGTCAGAGAGATTCATAGTAAAATTTGGACTTTAGTGCACTCGGTAAGAACTGTAACATGAGTATAGCTTTCACAGTGAGAATACTGCAGACATTAGCTTAATAGTACAGAGAATCACCATCCATTTTCGACCAGGATTTGGTTCCCACTGTACACTCTGTGGGTCAAGATAGGCACCTGTCCTCTACAACCTGAAATGGATAGCTGGATTAGGAAGTAGATGGATGCATGGTAAAATAATCTGGTATATGGCATTGTTTTTACTCTTCACAGTAATATTTCATGTCATACCCAAGAGCTAAAACTAAATATAGAGTGAAAGACATGTGCAACACCACCAAAGAATTAATCAAGATGTGAGCAGAGGTACACAGCTACACTGATGTCTGGTCAACCGAGATAATTTTTCAAGTTGTCTACAACTTATTCTTAGACTCACAGCTTTACTTGGTATAATGCAGACAGAATTTCTCCACATGCTATGCTCCCTTCTTACCACGACTAGCTACAGTGCATCCAGAAAGTATTCACAGCGCATCACTTTTTCCACATTGTTATGTTACAGCCTTATTCCAAAATGGATTAAATTCATTTTTTCCTCGGAATTCTACACACAACACCCCATAATGACAACGTGAAAAAGTTTACTTGAAGTTTTTGCAAGTTTATTAAAAATAAAAAAACTGAGAAATCACATGTATATAAGTATTCACAGCCTTTGCTCAATATTTTGTTGATGCACCTTTGGCAGCAATTACAGCCTCAAGTCTTTTTGAGTATGATGCCACAAGCTTGGCACACCTATCCTTGGCCAGTTTCACCCATTCCTCTTTGCAGCACCTCTCAAGCTCCATCAGGTTGGATGGGAAGCGTCGGTGCACAGCCATTCGGATTCAAGTCTGGGCTCTGGCTGGGCCACTCAAAGACATTCACAGAGTTGTCCTGAAGCCACTCCTTTGATATCTTGGCTGTGTGCTTAGGGTCGTTGTCCTGCTGAAAGATGAACAGTCGCCCCAGTCTGTGGTCAAGAGCGCTCTGGAGCAGGTTTTCATTTAGGATGTCTCTGTACATTGCTGCAGTCATCTTTCCCTTTATCCTGACTAGTCTCCCAGTTCCTGCCGCTGAAAAACATCCCCACAGCATGATGCTGCCACCACCATGCTTCACTGTAGGGATGGTATTGGCCTGGTGATGAGCGGTGCCTGGTTTCCTCCAAATGTGACGCCTGGCATTCACACCAAAGAGTTCAATCTTTGTCTCATTAGACCAGAGAATTTTGTTTCTCATGGTCTGAGAGTCCTTCAGGTGCCTTTTGGCAAACTCCAGGCGGGCTGCCATGTGCCTTTTACCAAGGAGTGGCTTCCGTCTGGCCACTCCACCATACAGGCCTGATTGGTGGATTGCTGCAGAGATGGTTGTCCGTCTGGAAGGTTCTTCTCTCTCCACAGAGGACCTATGGAGCTCTGACAGAGCAACTATCGGGTTCTTGGTCACCTCCCTGACTAAGGCCCTTCTCCCCCAATCGCTCACTTGAGATGGCCGGCCAGCTCTAGGAAGAGTCCTGGTGGTTTCGAACTTCTTACACTTACGGATGATGGAGGCCACTGTGCTCATTGTGACCTTTAAAGCAGCAAAAATTTTTCTGTAACCTTCCCCAGATTTGTGCCTCGAGACAATCCTGTCTCGGAGGTCTACAGACAATTCCTTTGACTTCATGCTTGGTTTGTGCTCTGACATGAACTGTCAACTGTGGGACCTTATATAGACAGGTGTGTGCCTTTCCAAATCATGTCCAATAAACTGAATTTACCACAGGTGGACTCCAATTAAGCTGCAGAAACATCTCAAGGATGATCAGGGGAAACAGGATGCACCTGAGCTCAATTTTGAGTTTCATGGCAAAGGCTGTGAATACTTATGTACGTGTGATTTCTCAGTTTTTTTATTTTTAATAAATTTGCAAAAACCTCAAGTAAACTTTTTTCATGTTGTCATTATGGGGTGTTGTGTGTAGAATTCTGTGGAAAAAAATGAATTTAATCCATTTTGGAATAAAGCTGTAACATAACAAAATGTGGAAAAAGTAATGCGCTGTGAATACTTTCCGGATGCACTGTATGCTTTGAAAAAGGTTAAACAACTGATCACAAAACCGCATATACATATAAGAACTGCAACACGTGGGATATGACAGAGCTAGTGTAAATGAATTGTACTTGTGCAGTAACATTACCCTGCTATTAATAAAGTGTACCTTTAGGGAATACTATATTTTTGTTACATCACAGAAGTCAAGAACCACAGATAATTCTGTAGACTTAAAAACCACATCTAAATTTTCACTTTGAGTAATTTAAGTTTAATTAAATGCATACATTTTGGTTTTACTGCCCCAATATATAGTCAATTATCATACAGTATGCTGAAGTTGGAACAACAAACCTGCAGACTAGAAAGAAGTGCATGTACTATAACCTGTGTTTTTACTTAATTGTATTTCTTGAAACTCACTTCAAACTATATTTCCACTTGGTTTTAATTTACTATCATGATCAAACAGGTAAACTGGCTTATGTCAAGTGCACATAGCACAATATTCATTCAAAACAAATTGTACCAGTTCCTTAGCTAAGTACTATATATTTAACCTCAGTCATGTAAAGCAAATGTCAAATAGTATTTCGCTTAAAGGCTAAACCTTGATTTGAAATCAGTGCTTAACAAGACTGCTGACTCTCTTAAGTAAGAAGAATTGGTTAAGAGCACTTGCAGTGAAAAACCAAAAGCAGCGCCAAATTTAAGCAGGTCTTGATGAAACTATTTAATTAAAGTAAACAATTACTTCTTCCACAATAATAGTGTCATATAAGGAGGGCACTTTATTAATATCAATGAACAAACTGTAATTTGTTCCCTTGCATGGGAAGGAATCACTCGCTTGATGACCATTTTATATTCATTTCTCAAAGTACCAGAATCATCACCACCACAACAATGCTTAAGTAGAAGTTTGATTTGCTGAATTATTGCTTCTTCACACTTCCAGGCAAGATGTTATGTCAATTTCATTGTACAGTGTTTTGGCACTCTCTTTCTCTGTCTCTGTCTAAATCTATGAATTACACAGACACACATATATAAAATATACTTTGGAGAATGTAGTTAATATAAGACAGCACATAACTGGTGTTTTATCAGGTAGCTGTACAAACAGCAGTCTTGCAAGCTTATCATGTGATGACAGTTAATATTTTGAAAAAAGAATTGAGCACAGAGTAAGTGGACTTTGCACATATGGTTAACATTCATAAAAGCGAAAGTACTGTGACATTTTTTTTTTTAAGAAATACAAAATGATGGATAATGTATATAAATATAGGAAAAGTTATTTTTTAAATGTTGAGTAAAAAGCTAAAAATATAGTTTAAACAAAATAAACTGTACATTATAATTAAATAATACAAGGTTTTGTCAATAAAAATTGAAAACAAATAATTAAGCAACAAATATAAATGTGGAAAAAAGTAAAATAATATAATGACAGGGCAAACTAATTCCTTAATCTGGTGTTGATACTGACAGTGTTTTACCAGGGGTAGTGGGGATAATAATTATGTTGCCTCATATATATTGATTATTGGTTTTATGAAGCTTGAAATAAAACAATACTAAAGACTCTACGAACTGGAAACTAAAAGTATAATTGCTCAAAATTTGCTTCCAGAACTGACCAAAATTTAAAGGCTCTCATGCCAGTTTAAAAGAACAACTTTTATCGTAATTTTTAATATGCCTTATAAGAAACAGTACATTCAAATTTCAAAATTCAAACACACAGTCTTTTACTAAACGCACTGAAGATGTTATGGGATTATTCAAACACTGAAATCATGTGATTTAATGGATCACTGAATTATCCAAGTGAACTTCATAACATAAAGAAAAACTATTTAAATAGGTTAAGAACTACAGACTCTACTTCTTAACACAGGTTTTTCCAAGATAAGAAGATTACTTTAAAATTTTTAATTTTGGGAAAACTACTCCTTTAAATCTTTTTGCTTGTCCTCTACTTAACCAAATCCTTCTGTTATCAAAATTTCATATTCTTTTTCCTTTTTACTACTGGTTTTGTCCTCTCAAGAATTCTGAACACAAGTCATTTTGCAAAACAATTTCTATGTTTAAAAAATATAAACAAAAAGAATATTAAAGTAAATGTATCGACAAAGGATGTGTATTTAAAATATTTTCACATTCATAGTATTAGATTAAAAAACAGTTTAAATAAACTGTCTTTAAGTGCAGAAAAGCAAGTAAGTATGGAACACTGACAGGTGAATAGACAGGACAGCAACATAAGCCAGTGGTAGGTATTTAACCACTATCTTTTAGCTCATAGTTCAACACCTTAACCCCTAGTGCACTCTGCCATCTCAAGGGACACTAAACTAAAAACAGTCCTTTACTACTTAAAAATTGGCCACTGGTGCAAATTGTTGCTCCAAGTTTGCCATATTGATAGCAAGTCAATAATAAAGGCAAAAAGCATGGAGAGATAAACTCCGCTGTGTTCATGTTTATTAAAGTGATAAGTGTGATGGGTATTGCATTGAGTACCTGGTAAGAGGTCAGTGTGCCAGTCCCTGGGGTGTGCAGGCATCGCAGCGAAGGCATGCTGTCCGCCAGGCTGGAGCAACCCAACCACAGAGACCTGGGCACAGAGCACTGCAGAGAGAGGACAAGTATGAGATGGAATTGAATGAAAAGGGGTGGCAAAGAGCACAACTAATAACCAAAAAAAAAAAAAATTACACACGCCAACTTTTCTCTTAATAGATTTAATCTAAGTAAACAAGCTAAATAATTGAAAATAAGTTGAACAAATTTTTTAAATTTGAAACTTAATGGATGAAAAAAATATATTTCAACTAACCTACCAGTAAAGGAGCTGAATTATTAAAAATACACAGACAGAATAATACATTTGATTTTCATCAATGGCTATTGAGAAATTGAGAAAGTGACTAAAATTAAGTATGAGTTCAGAAACAACTCACAGAGTAAGGACAGACTATTAACCCTTCACAAGGTGCTAGAAGCTAATAACACAAATTTCACAATACAACAAACACATACATTGTTTTTTCAGTTAACAATACAATATACTTTTGATACACCTAAGTTGTGAATTAACAAAGAAAACCACAGTGTTCACTATAAGGAGGGATGTGCAATGATTTGGTTTAGCTTAGGCTTGATTTTACCACTAGCAGTTCCACTATTTTTTCTACCCAATGCTGCTTGACCTAAATTAAAAAAAAATGTAATAAATAAAAATTAGAACAAAAAAAGTAAGGTTTCTTGGAATGAGAACCAACCTCATCCTCAGTGCATTATGTTGTATCTAAAATGCAAGCAGAACCAACACTGACAGGAACATCAGCATGTGGAGTGCACACATGGAGAAGCAGAAGCAGAATACCATTGTGTACAGGAAAAGGAGGTGCAAATGGAAAACAAAAGAACAAAGTGAATGACGTTCTATTTTTATTTTAATTGTGTAAAAGTGAACATACTATTAATAGTTCTGTTATAATACAGTTATTAAGTCCTAAAACCAACTATCATACGATACTGAAGTAGCTGCAAGCCATTTGTGCCTACATGTTACATGCAACTTTGTATTAAGTCTAACTATACTGCCAAGTGCTCAAAAGTTGTTTAGCAAGGTTGAGAGAATTATGTGCATAGTATATCAATGAAGTGACATGTCAACTTTTAAACAACAAGGGCAACATCACATTTAGCAACTTATGTTGCAGAAGGCGCATGGTGACTAAGCACTTTGCTGCACTTATGTGTTCACCTGGTATTAGCCAAGAAAGTAACCTATAACAAAGTAACCTCACCCAGCAGAGTGATCTGCTGAGTTCAAGTATATGAAAGCACAGTGAGGTACACAAGCAGGGGACAACATATGTAACTCAAAACATTCATCTCTATAGGAGGCCTTCACGTTTGCCTGATCTCACTCCGTACGATTGATGGACACCACCTTAAAGATACATTTTTAAAACCTAGTGAAGAAAATCTGTTTTGTATACCCTTTCTTTTGTCATAATGAAATTTATTTTATCTTGTAGCGTTTTTGTGGAATAAATGAAATGTGGTACTTTTTGGCTCACCCTGTGATGGAGGTTTGTGTCTTTAATATATCCAGTTTACTATGCTCTGTAGTTACTGATCTTAATGGTAATAATAGTAATAATAAATTTTATTTATATTGTGCCTTTAAAGAGAGTCAAGTAGTCACTAACTCACAACAGATGTTTCTCACACTAGCAAAGCAATGGATCACCATGTGAAATTTCAAAAAAAATAAATAAATAAAAACATATGATCAAAGAAATGTGTGAAGAATTCTCTATAGGCCTTTAACACTTCAGGACAAAGCACTTAGGGCAAATTAACCAGACAAAAGCTCAATTACCATTGTTTATACCTATATTGCTAATAGCCTCATAGCTATGGTGAAGCCAGTAAAAATATTATTCTTTTTCTTTCATCAGTCCCTGTGAGGGATCACCACATCAGATCATATTTTTCCATATCTTCCTGTCCTCTGCATCTTGCTTCATTACATCCATCACTTGCATGTCCTCTCTCACCACATCCATAAACCTTCTCTTAGGCCTTCCTCTTTTCCTCTAACTTGGCAGCTCCACCCTTAACATCCTTCTCCCAATACACCCAACATCTCTCTTCAGCACATGTCCAAACCAACACAATCTCGCCTCTCTGACTTTGTCTCCCAAACGTCCAACTTGAGCTGACCCTCTAACGTACTCATTTCTAATCCTGTCCATCCTCGCCACACCCAATGCAAATCTTAACTCTGCCACCTCCAGCTCTGTATCCTGTTTTTTGGTCATTGCCACCATCTCCAACCCATATAACAAAGCTGGTCTTACTACTGCCTTGTAGACCTTCCCTTTCACTCTTGCCGATCACAAATCACTCCTGATATTCTCCATACCACTCTGCCTGCACTTCACCTCTCTTCTACACTCCCCGTTATTCTGTACTGTTGATCCCAGGTATTTAAACTCAATGACCTTTACCAATTCTACTCCCTGCATCCCCATCATTCCTCTGACCTCCCTCTCATTCACACATATATATTCTGTCTTGTTCTAACTGACCTTCATTCCTCTCATCTCCAGAGAATACCTCCACATCTCCAGGGTCTTCTCAACCTGCTCCCTACTCTCGCTACAGATCACAATGTCATCAGCAAACATCATAGTCCACGGGGACTCCTATCTAATCTTGTCTGTCAACCTGTCCATCACCACTGCAAATAAGAAAGGGCTCAGAGCTGATCCCTGATGTAACCCACCTCAACCTTGAACGCATCCGTCACTCCTACCGCAGACCTCACCCCTGTCTGTAAATATATGAATGTGTATTTCTGCCTGTTTTTATTTATTTATTTATTTTTTTAACTTTTATAAATTTCTCTTTCTAAATGTAATAGTAAAAGCTAAACTTGTGAAAGTAAGCTCCATCCTATAATAAACTAACAACTGCAAGCACCCAGTTTCAAACTGAGTGACACACACATGCACAAACTCGCACAGACATACACCAATGAAAATAGGAGAGTTAAGAGTCAGTTGGCAAAGTGTGCAGGCACTGAAAAACTAGTTAATGAGACAAACATTTACTTATCTAACAGGCTAACTGACCACAAATCTTACAAAAGCATTTTAATATCAAGTCTATAATAAAAAATGTTTCCTTGGGCACTTTTGGTACAAGAAATTGAATCCTTCTTCATAAGAGAAAGAAACCAAATTAGCTTGGATTTATGTCTTATGCTGTTAATTTGCTGTCTTTTATCAGATTACACACATACTCATATTCTATAATCCTTTTGTTATAAATACACTATTTATTACAGTAAAGATGTTCAGGTTATTTGCAGAGGTATAAAGTAAACTACTTTGTTTCTTTACTTAAGTACATTTTTTAGGAATTTGTACTTTACTTAAGTACATTTCATTCACAGCTACTTTTACCCTGTACAATTTTTGGGCCAAAAAATATACTTTTTACTTCTTTACATTTTTCAGCAAGTCATCAGTTACACAGATCAAGCCATTATAAATTTATAAAAGAGACCTATCACGTGAATTGACTACTTAGGTTATACTTTAGCATTGCTCAGAAGCATCCAATTGAATGCCACATATCACACAAAAATAAAAGCACTGTAGCACACCTTCCACTGCTCATTTGCCAGGCTGTTCCCCTGGCTCTCGCTCACTGTTTAGACATGGAAATTGAATATGCATTTTCCCCTTGGTCATATTTGGACACTTAATTCAAAGTTGTAAAATGCAAAGGTGATTCATATATAATGAAGTGCCTTTTGTGTCTGGCTAAAGAAATCTCTGCTTTCAAGAATTTGTCTTTAGATTTTAAGAAGCATCCTGAGGTGATTTGTTTCTCTATTTAAGATGTCTTGGTGCCCCTAAAGTGCCAACAAAATTTCTTGGGCACAACTTATTAGGGCAGATTCTTACAATCCCAAATATTGAAACCAGAGTGAGCTCAGATGTAAAACATTCTGATTAACCGAATAAGACAGACTCAAGGTTCAAGCGAGATCTTGTGGCCTGAGAGTGGTCAGTGGAGTGCCCAGGTGCTTGGATGCCATGGTCTTGATGTGCTTTGTATATGAATGCTAATAAAACAGGTGTCAGCTTTCCTACAAGCAGAGAGAAGTATATATGTTGTTACCAGAACACTGCCCTGCAAACCAGAATCTAGTGCACAAGGACCAACCAAAAAATATTTTGAATTCATAAATTATTAAAGAATTACTGCACATCTATTATATTGTCTTCTGAACTGCAAAGTGTCTGGCTTTTATTAACTCTGAGCTGTCCAAATTAGTTCCTTACATGATTCAGAAGAGAGCGTTTAAATATAAGAGAATTGACTCCAGTCCAGAGAGTGCTTCTGTAGAACACTGGCTCTAAGATTTGAATTTGCCACTTTATGTTATACTGAAGTTGAATTATTGTAGTGTAATATTAATGCAAGTTGATTATATATGTGGGAAAATATTATTCTGTTTAAATATAATTCTGTAGACTTTAAACTGTTTTTGGAGTGCATTAAAAACAAACATGGATTATGAGACAACCAATTGGTACACATCTTATTAGGCTGGAGTAAATAACATGCCTTGAGTTTAATTATGGTTAAATCCACACTTTACATAAGCTCTCAAAAGGGTAATTTGAAGATAAAATTGGGTAACAAACTGGGTAAAGGAAATCACAGCTTTAAGAAAATATTTGCTAAAGACAGACTACAGTTCTGAAATTTATTGTAATAATTTCCCTTCTAAAGTCTATCTTTACTTCACCGAAATGTAATAAACCCAATCTCTATTGATTTTCAATTTTTTATATTGTACATCTATTCAAGTAATAATGTTGTGAGACCTCCACTTATTTTTAATTCTCATTTTCACGTTTTATTTTCTTCTCTCAAAAGAGTAGGGGTTCCACCTTTACTACTGCCAAGTATTCCAATCTGGGAGACATAATATGTTACATCCAGACTCACTAGTACCACACTTCAGGTCATCACCATGACACTAGCCAAATTATGGAGCACCAGCAGTTTGTACACCAAGTTTGTTCAGATTAGAGTAGAGCCAAACTGGTTAGTGGATGGGTGTAGACACTTTTGTGTACCTGATATTCACAGAAATTGGGAACTGTATATCCTGCTAAGAGGCCGTAGTGCTGTTCACTACATTAAAACATATTTCTTCATTATTGCTGTGTCATTTTATCAATAAGTATAATAAAAATGAAACTGAAATTTAAGGTGATTGATTAATTAAATAGAATAAAAAACAAATAATCTGTAGCATATCTTAATAATTATTGTTAATATGCATATTAGCTCAATATATCAATTTCCAACATTTATATAAAGTTGTACAGTGTTATATAATATAAAGAATTTCTCTTTTTAAAGCATACCTTTATCAGTTATGTTCACCGATCCATTTGGATTCTCAAGGTTGCCAAAATCAATTGTCCACATATAAGGCTTACTGTATTTGATGTTGTGGGAACAAAAATAAACTCTGTGGTCACACAACAACATATTGTGCATACAACATACTGCTCTTGATCCCACAAGAGAACAACTTGTGCACATAATATGTACATCTGGTTTACACAATGTAACGCTGTCTGATTTGGCAGGTCAGGGTCAGGTATATCATGCCACATCTCTTCAGGTACTGGCAAGCCACCAGTACTATTATACTGCATGCTACATGCTTGCACAATGTGACATGCTTTCTGTGGACTACAGAGCAGCACTCGACCAGTCCTATCCAGGCAACATCCAATGGCCCTTAAGTTGCCCTATAGTACATGCTGTCACTACTATCATAATGTTGCTCTTGTTCAGTCAGTGGGTTGGCAAGCAGGGTGAGAAGCCACGTCTTCAGTGAGTATCCACTGTTGCCTAAGTAATTGTGTTATATGGTTACGTCATACAGATAACTTACAGTTTTAACCAAAGGGTTAATATTAAATGTCTTATCTTACTGAGAAGCCAGCTATCACTCAACATACCATTTTCAAGTCAGAATAAATGAACCTTGAGTTGTGCCAGGCCATCTAGTCACAACATTAATGAAAAGCATTTTCACATCACAGATAATCTGCACATTAATAGAGTGGAAATGCTTTCAATTTACATAAGCAAATTCATTTTCTGAAGGTGCCTTTATAGCAATGTGCGTGCAATCGAGTGCTCTGATTACCTTTGGAAAACCGGATGTTGCTGCAAATTGCACTTTGGGGTTTGCCTGTTCAAACACAGTGTAAGGAAATCTTAAGCATCTGGATGACAAGTGGATAATACCAACCCATACAGCTGGCATGGTGTGACTCAGTGATGATTAAGAAATACCCAATCAGTCAGCCAGTTCATATCAAAAAGCTCCTGTGGCTAAAAACCTGAGAGTGGACAGAACTTGCAAAGAAACAGGTAAAGTATAATTCCTCAAAGTCGGTCTTTGTAAAGCTAGTCCAAATTCAGCACACAGCTTCAAGAGGAAAGCTCTTGAAAATCTAAATTGACTTAGAAGCCAGTCATCATCATGGGATAAGAAATCAGAATGATATAATTACAGTCCAATTACAATCAAGTGCCTACAATTTGTAAACGATATGCAATTAATTTCATTGTATTTGATAAAGCCAGTGTCATGGATTTGAACCTAAAAAAGAAAGGGAAACCATACAGAAACTGTAGCACTGCTTTGACACTGAGTGCAACCTGTTTATAAAACCGAGCAGAAACGTGCATATGCATAGTCTGAGGCTGCCATGAAAATGTATGCAGAGTTACTCCAAGTTCAGTTTTTATATTCCTCGACATGAGTGGAAACAGGCATACGTCAACATTTTTCTCCATACGCACCATTTATACATGAGGCCCCAGATTTATGTCACGGTCATCAACTTCTGACTCTGTCATTTTGTGGACTTGAAAGAAAGGTACATACCAGTATTCTGTTGAAAATCAGCAGAAATAAAATCCTATACAAAGAGACGGCAGGTTTATGAAGTTATCTTGGGTATTTCCATCAGTGATTAAGTTGTAAATAACATTATATATTCAATAAACGATCAGGCTGATGTGGGAGGTTCCATTTTTAAATCAAGTTTAATAGTTGTAGTTAGTGAAAACTGGAAGAAAAGTTTACAGCAGAGCAAAACACATATCTACGCCAGCAGGCACGCTGTCATTGAAAAGCTGGCTTTTTAGAAACAAATATACTTTTGACTACAATTCAGACTGGATCAATTGCAAAGACCATTTGGGTCAGTAAAATCACAGTTCTCTCATTAAGGAGGTCTACAAAATCATCACTTCTGACGGTATATATAGTTTTGGATCTTTGAAGTCAAACTGTCCTGCCACTCTTTTCCTGTCAAAAAGGAGAGCCCTAGAAGAGCAATATGTGAGGTTATAGCAAATGCCACCTACCAAGTGTTGTGAAGTACAAGTTTTATCCCACCTGATCCTCTACTCTCTTTATTTCACAGAAATCACGTGTGTGTGATACAAACCTCTATTTGTAACAAACTCGAATCAGATTTTTGACGGCTAAATGTTCACGTTACACTTATGTGGTAAATTTCTTATTACAATACCTACACTTGAAGTCATTAGTTTAGACACACTTGGGTCGTATTCTTTAAAACTCACTTAATAATCCCTCCACAGATTTTATATTAATAAACTATAAATTTGGCATATCATTTAAGCCATCTACTTTGTAAAAAGCAAAAATTATTTTTTCCAATAATGTTCACAGACAGATTATTTCATATTTTATTGACTATATCACAATTCCAGTGGGTCAGAAGTTTATATTTGTTAATAGTGCCTTAAAGAGCTTGGGAAATTACAGAAAATGATGTCAAGACTTTATGCAATTAGACAATTAGCTTCTTATAGTCAAATTAGCCTAACTGGAGTCAACATGTGGATGTATGTTAAGGCATACCATCAAACTCACTTCCTCTTTCATTGACATAATGGGAAAAACAAAAGAAATCAGTCAAGACCTGAGGGAAAAAAACTGTGGACCTCCACAAATCTCGTTCATCCTACAGTAAATAACTGAGCGCACCAAGAATAGGTGTGTAACTGTTACTATGAACAGTTTCAGCCATGTTAACACTGAACGTTCAGCCAGTTGTCATACCAACAAACCAGCCATTTTGCACAACACCATCAGCAAGTCTTCTGCCAACATTTACAGGCTTCAAAATAAAATGAATCATAGGATGACCAAGGCCAACAAGCCATCACATTTGCCATTCTCATCTTGGTGTCACAGATGACTTGTGTGTTAATGGAATGTCACTGATTACAGTTAACCAAAGCAGCTTAACTAAAGCAGCATTATTCTTGTTAGGTGCCCTTATTGAAATATGTGGGAAGGCTGGAGAATATACAGCAGGGACTCCAAGACCATTCATCTTTACAGAATCTCCCCAAATTATCCAGGGTCCTTGGTCCCCATATGCACTATCCTCTTCAGCTCACTCCACAGGTTTTCAATTGGGTTTAGGTCTTGAGACTCAGATGGCCATGGGAAAAGCTTGCCTTTCAAATTAATCTGTTGGCATAGAGATGGCGTACAATGGTAGTTTGAGAATTGGTGACTCAAAGATGTTACTTTATTCTGTATTTTTCTAACACGTAATACCTCTCTTACCAACCCTCCCACTTCATGGGGGAAAGTATTGGTAGCAGTTCCAGATGATCTGGATTTTTTTTTTATTATTTCCCTAACTCTAGATATGGGTATTTTCAGGAAAGTATCAGTTTTAATTATAGCCATTCCCCAACTTGTGAAGCTCAACACACTTTTGAACTGTGGTTCAATTATCTTTCCCATGTTGATGAATGAATAAGGGAATTTGGTCACAGTGCCATCCTATATTTATACCTCAGTGAAACAGGAAGTAATGGGAAACTTCCTATACACTCTGACAAACCTAAAAAAGTCAAAATATAAATGGAACAAAATACTTCAGTTATACTTTGTTCACAAGAATTTTAGGGGTGTCAATTAATTATAGCATATGTGATTTTGTTAAAAATAATTATTTCTTGATGAAGGATAAATTTAGTCAGAATAAATTTACATTAATTAAAAAGTTGGATTACTCTTTTTTTTCAGTGCATAATAAATTGTCTTGGTACTGTAAATTACTTTTTTGGAGAGAATATTTATTTGCTTGGTATTGGTGTGAAACAAAGGTTTTCATTCTTATAAAGAATAACTTTTAAAAATATGGAGTGCCATACCCACTACCCTTCAGCTATTTGTAACTCATTTATTACATAAGAAAAATAAAAGTTTATTTTTGGGTACGTAACTTAGGTACAATAATTTCAAAAACCGTTAGGGCATAAGGGGTTAATTATTGTAGTGATTAAGAACATATCGGGATTAACTTCACTCTGTTAACTTGTAGTAACAGGTTTGCATCAGATGTTTCAGGCAATAATTTGGAGTTTGCCTCCATTGAATTAAATTTAAACTGAATAAACAAAAATAATTCAAATTCAGTGTTATTCAAGAATCCAAGAATAAAAGTGAATAAAAAAAAATCATTCATATGACATGTTGATACACAGGATGTTACAGACTCGCATCAAATGTATGTTTTTATTATGTGATGATAATAATAATAATAATAATAATAATAATAATAATAAGTAGCCAAAGCCCGTCGTAGCATAAGGCAGTGTAAGAATAGAAACGGAAAACTGCGAGAAAGGAATTCAGTATAACAAAGGCTTAGGAAACCACCGTCGCAGTATAACGAAAATAGCAAGGAGCGAAACCAATGCCAATGGTCGAGAGAGTATGTTCCTGTAGCAGGCTTCGGAAAACATAGACATATATAGATCGACACCGCATTCGCTGTGTTGCCCAGTTGACACGATAAATTAGCGCATCCGCCCTATTGCGAGTGGTAAAAGTGCCATTTAAACTAATACAGGTAGACGTGGAAACCGGGTTTTCTGATGAGAAAACAATAACGTTTTAAACAATATAGTTTAGATACAACGGTTTTTGAGAATCATTTGTATGCAATTATTTATATCCACTTATACACTAATAATGGCAATTACTAAATAATAACAATAATAATAATTATTTTTATTATTAAATAATTCCTCCCGTATAAGTAACATTTCTCGGACTGCTTTCTTCCATCTCCGAAACATTTCTAGACTTCGTCCTGTTCTTACACAACACAGTACTAAAGTATTGGTTAATGCTCGAGTCACCTCACGTATAGATTACTATAATGGTATTCTATCTGTCATCCCACAAAAACGTATCCATCGCTTACAATTTATTCAAAATTCTGCTACATTTTGAAATCTTCTTTATTATTATGCTAAACATTTACTGACAATGTAAAAACACATTTTATACACTGTGAGTAACTGAGTCTAAAAAGACCAAGAAACAATACTGTAAGTTTTGATCATGTTGGCTCCCCAGTTGCCAAAAATAGCTGGATTGGACACTAGGCCCTGTCATCTTTATTGGAGAAAATGTACAAAGGACAGAATTTACAACCACATTAACTAAAACTCTGACAAGATGAGATTTAAAAAAGCTTTAGTTTTAAAGTCCTAAATATCATTTAATATCTGTATTACAAGTTCAGTATTTTTAACTCTTAATGTTATTTATTCATAATCGTGGTTAGGCCATATTTAAAAAGTATTGGAAACTGTAGAGAATTGATCTGCAACATAAATGTTTCACTCATGGGCAACTGAATGTAGCATACTCAAAAGAGTACGGAACACCAGTGACCAAAAATTATTAGCCACTGGGGAAAAAAAAAAAAAAATAATAAACAAATATTGCATACAGAAAACTGCTCAGTTGCATTGCACATAAGATGCATCCAATTAACAGCACTACAACAGAGGCATTTGAATTCAAAAATATCAATCTTGTCCTTTAAACTTAAATTATTTAATGTTAGATATCCAAAAATGTACTACTGACACATAATAATACAATGACTCATCAAGAAAGGCATTTAAATTTTAAAATATTTTTCCATGAGATTATATCTTTTAAGAAAAAAACAATACATAAACACAAAAATACACAAGAGAAAACGGTTTAATTCCTGTTACTTAGGTACTTGATTTTACACAGCTGCAACATGTTTGATGTGGGATAAACACAGACAGACAGACAGACAGATCTCCATGAACCTTTCAACGCTAATTTTACAGTATCAAAGCTATACACAAACTTTTTTAAGTAAAATGGAAGTCACCATAGAAGATGAACAGTTAAAAGCTAAGAAAGCCAGCAGGCAAGTTTATAAACAGAGTTAAAGTGCTATAACCAGATGTCCAAGCAGAAGATTTAGAGCCAATATTAGATTATACTTAAAAGAGTGCCACATCACATAGCTCAGATCAACTGCACAAGAATATCTCAAGGCTCACTCTGCCCTGCAGGTTAATATCAGCATACAACTGTTATGGCAATATTCCAATTGATTCAACTCCACAAAGGCTCTATATTAATAATTAGTGGAGAGAATTGCTGTGGGATCCACAAAATAAAGTTATTCCAATACTTTATTAATAACAATTTATTCAATTATGGAATTCAAGAAATAAAAACACCACAATAAACAGTTTAAGACAGCAATGATGTGACTTATCAACTGACAGTTGCAGTTGTTTTACCTTACAATGTTAGGCATTTGTGCGACTTGAAATGACAAGACTAGATTTACTAGATCTATACTAATAAACGGCAAAGCCCTCACT
>JANRMT010062812.1:953843-993155 GCA_026402145.1 Polypterus bichir lapradei | reverse complement strand
ATTTCAATAAAAACTGAAAAGATGGGGACATTGTAACTTAGGCTGTCAAAATAGTAATTTTTTTTAATTTGCTCAATTGCAAAATGTCAATTGGTTAATCTCTGTGAATCACATGTTTAACCAAAGTAGATCAGCAATGCCTGGTGGTCCCCAGTAAATGTGATTGCTGTACAACTTTCTTAGCTGCTAAAACTGCAAAGCCTTTCATTTAAATCATTGATACATGACACAGTTGTCAGATCTTGTTAAATGATATGTCTTTGCCCTGAATTGTCAATTATCTTTAGAGATCTGCAGTCTGATGCAAACCACTTTTCCAATAAACAGCAGTAGTAAATCCTTTAGATTTTGTTATTTCATGCATGCCAGTCAATTTATACATTTTTAAATTTGAAATCAAAAACAAGCATTATAAATGTCATCTTTCTCAGCCATTGTTAATTGAATAGCTTAATCAGGCATTTCCAAACTAAGTTAAAGGACCCCAAAATGTTGTACTATTTGGTCAGGATCCACCCTAATATATACCCAAAGCAATGAAATGGAGCATGATCTTGGACCTTGGTAAATGTTAACAGTAGACATACTGCACAATTCTGTATAATAGAAGTCCTACTAATAATAGCAAATTCTTAACTATGTCAGACTGTTGACACAAATGTGATTAAATGTCTCATGGTACTTCTAAGCCAGATGTTTCAAGCCATTAACCTTTGTGTACAACCTCCAGGAACAGAAATATTTCAAAATAATGAACTCTTACTAGGTACACCTAAAAGTATGATTTTTTTTTTTTGTGTGTAAAGTATAATGATTACCAAACATTTATTTACAACTCTGTTTGAAACAACAGCAGTTGATTAATATTAATAACACTAAAGTGTAATGTTAGATACATGTATTTTATTATTAATAATGATTAAAATTCTTCTTTACTTTATATATTATTCTACCATAGTGTGCAAATTTCTAAAACTGTTCTAAAAATAATATTTCTATATTCCTTCACATGCCACCTTTTAGAAAAGTTAAGTTTTGGATGACAACCTATTCTAAAAGTTAATTTGCTTACTGTAATGAAAACTTTAAAATCATTTTCTTTACTAGAAACCCTTAAAAGCATTAACTATCTTGCTACAAAGTTTACAATGTAATTAACCACTCATGAAAGTAAGGAACACATTTTATTCTTTGATGGGTGAAATTTAAGAGAGGCACTTTGTACATGATTAGCATTCATTCATTAAAACTAGAGCTACTGATCCGAGGATCGTTTCCCTTAGTTTATCCCAGAGATCAAGATATTTGATTTAATTGGAAAAGAATTAAAACAGAAAACAAACTGCATTGAAGAAATGGAAAGAAGTCTAAGGATCACATAATGTGAGATGTAAATGGCCTTTCAAATACAGAACACCAAAAGGGTCTATGAGGACTTAATAGGAACCACTTTAACAGATCACATAGAAAATACTTAATGAATACAAGATTAACTGATATAAATTAGTTTTCATTTGGACTCATGATTCGGTATCACGTAATTCTTACAAAATACCAAATAAACAAAAAAATGAGAAAGGTTATTTTAGACAGGTGTATATATAGAGGCGAGTAACTGGAAAGCTACCCAAGAAAGTTTTGTTTCTCCATATGTATCCAATTATGGACATTTCTATGCTGCAGAAGTTACAATTTGTGTTAAAACTATACTTAGAAAGTGACATCACAAGAAACATGTTAAAGCCCTCCAATTAACACACATTAAACTTTAGGAAAATATTAAAACGGCAACAATTAAAAAAATATAACATTTATAAAATGTGTACAAACACATGCTTGATCTGCTGTCTATAAGGCCAAACCATTATATCCAAAAGAGTTCCTTTTGGATACTGCTTACCTTCAGCTAACTGATTCAAGGATACGATTCTCATCCTACTGAAGTGTCCTGATTTGGTCTAAGGGTGAAGACAAATTCACCACAAAAGGCAACACATTCTTACAGAAATGGCACATTACGTAATTTCTCTCCACAAAACAATGTTTTACTTTCTAGAGAAAAAAATTAAAAAAAAAAAAAAAAAATCAACCATGCATTGCAGATATTTTTCTTAGCTGGTGTTACATGTGCACATATCTGTAGAGCCCTACAATATCTACAATTTAAAGATTACAGAACATAAAAACATATTTCAGATGTAAACTAAGAAATACATTGAATGTGGTGATTTGGGGGAGATTACTACAAATTTTCTGAACATATTAATACAAGACCATATTACTCCAAATGTTTAGATAATATATTCATGTGTATTGTTCCTTCAGTGAAGGCTATTCTTTGTAAAAATCCTGTTGCACTTCTGTGTCGTTGTGTAAGGGTTCTAGGGTTAGCTAACTGTATGGGAGAAATGGGGCCAAATGTCAAAGCAACTAACATTAGGTAGCCCCAATATCCCCCCCAAAAAAAATGAAAAAAAAAAAGAAAACACAAAGAAACAATCTTAACTGCAAAATTCAGACCATTGCATTGTCCCAGTGATTTTTATAAACTGGGGCAAAAGCTCTTCTGCTGTGCACTTGCACTGTACCACAAAATCAAGGATCTGTGTATTTCTTTTCCCCTGCTGTGGTACTTGGTGATTTTTACCCAGGGGTGCAGAGATCACATTGCCCTATACGTACTTCCCTGACTGTGAGAACAGCTTTAACAAATATAAGACACTTCACACAGACAATAGAGAGACACTCAATGAGCTTAACAAAAAGTACCTCAATCATGAACTTCAATGAGGATATGTAACAGATGGGCACAGGTCCAAGTTAAAACAAATTGACTGCAGGCATTAAAATGCAACTACTTTTAATTTGGAGAATGTAGGTATTTTATGTTGGAAATTGCATTTATTTATAGTTTTAATATACAGTATTTATTTTCAGATAAGCACTAAACTTTAACTCATTTACTGATTCACTTAAGAATCTCAAATATGTCTTGAATGTCCTGCTGTTACTGAATGTGTACATGCAATGAGAGTAAAGCATCATTTATAATGAATGCAAAGTGCTATTTAATTATTCAAAGTTTTAGTGAAGTTGATTATATGTACTTTATTACAGCAAAAATCCAAAAATCTGAATTTAAAAATAAAAAATAAAAAAACAGTAAATGAGAGAAAATAAAAATGGATTTCATGAGGCCACACATTTATTTTGTAAAAACATAGTATTGAGGCCATAACACCTTTATTGATTAGTAAAACCAAGTTTGTGCACACTGGACAACTAGATGCACAACCTTATACTTTATAGAGTATCAAAACAGCTTCTTCAGAGCAACACAACACCAGTATTCCACGCTGGTGATATATTTGCCACTCAAGAATAATTATCACAATTTATTACATCATATCAGTTCTTTCATTTTTTTTTACCTGAAACCAAATTGTAATCCTGTTCATTCTTTCTTTAGACCGATGATAAAATTTTCCAGATCCAAGCCATGGTTAGGCTTTGTGTACAACTATTTGTGAAATATTATTAGGATAAGATGTATTGATAAACAAAATATCCGGAAAAATGTGCCCAAGCAAATCCACTTTAGATTGACCCAACATGTCCTCTTAAAGGTATTAAACTTAATTAATAAGCTATTGCAACATCTTCTACAAGGCCAGCAGAAAAATTTGATCAAATATGAGCATTCATAGCAATACAATTCAATATAAATTAGTTACTGTAATCTTGGCCTCTTTAATAAATTAATTGCAGATTTCCTCTGAATTGCTGTGGACTCACACTTCAGATGACATACACCTCAGATCAAAGATTATCATGCTGCAACTGCTAGTGGCCTCCCACAAATCCACCTCATCTGGCTCAGAAGCGATCTCCATGCAGTGCAAGCTAAATGGAAAGCTCCTTTAGTCAGCCACAAAGAGACAATCTCTGATCACTGATAGTGGATCGCTTCCTCATGACTTCAGCTGATCTCTCTCTCTCTCTGTTAACTTCCACCTTCTCTGCACAGCATCACCACACTAGCCACTGTAGCTGTACTACATTTGGTAGAAATTTCTTACATAAAACTCCTTTTTTTAAACTATATTGGCCATTAAGCACATAATGCGATCTGAAAAGAACTACTTTAAAGAAATTAAAAGCCTAGTCTCTAAAAACAAACTGTACTTCAGAATTCTCAAAATAAGAAAAGCTGCCTTCAAGTATTAAAGTGGATCATTTTAAAATTGAATGCAAATGTACATTTTCTGTGCCTTTTTAATGCAGCTATATTAATTCAGATTTAACTATGCCATGATCAACATACTTTAGATGATGATGACCATGGCAAATCTAAAAATGAATGTATATTATATACTACTGAAAAGGGCAATAAATCAACATCTTACAGGATAAAGACCTCATTCCTTACTAAGGGACTAGTCAGAATGTTTATACCAAAATGTAAAAATCCACTGTAAGCCTTAATGGCACTTTCAGAGAAGCAAAATTGAAATATTAAACTTCTAATAAAAAAAATAACATTGCCTTCAGTTAATAAAACAAGATAAGCTCTTACAATTATAATATACTACTCGCTGTTCATCGAGTACACAATATGATTTAATAAAATACTAACCACAAAAAAGTACTCTACTTCTCAATATAAAAGTCATAATAAGGGCTGACTGGCAAAATTCACCAAAGCGTTTTTTGCAGTGAAAATGCTGCAGTCACCAATAACCTTGTTCACCAAATGTTTTCCTGAAAATTAAACTTGCCTTGCAGCCAGCTTAGCTGAATATTTTTTTCCTACAGCTCCCTATGTGCTGAACTTTTATTGAAGCACAGTATACTAGAGGATAAATCACAGAGCTGCTTTGGGTATGGAGGTTGCCACCGCCCGAAAAGTACTTCGGCCTTGATACTGCATTTTATAATTAGCTGACCAAAATGATAATATTATTAGTACTTTTACTGGATATATAGCACAGATCCCTGTGAGGTTACTGTGTCACATGGCTAATCTACATGCTTAATTAGCCATGTGCCCAGATGATATCTCAAAACAAGCTTTAAAAGAGCCTTCACCCTTGCCAAGAAAGAAAAAAATATGCAACCCTGTGAAATAATAATATTCTCAAATCACATTTTACTTTATACAGGGTATTTCTATCTTCTTCCTGGAAGAACAAAGTGCTAAGCATCTACACAGAGATCAGAAACAAAAAAGAAGAGCAACAGCACCCAGTGGCAATGCTTCATTACACAGCCAATGTGTGCCCCAGAATTGGAACTCTGACAACACAATGATATACCCAGTGCCTTCCATAATGTTTGGGACAAAGACACATTTTTCTTTCCTTTACCCCCCTCTGCACCACAGTTTAAAAAATACAAAATCATAACAATTCAGACATGATTAAAGTGTACATTGCAGACTTTCATTTAAGGGTATTTCCATACATTTCAGATATACCATATTGAAATGACTTCACTTTTAATACGTTTTCCCCATTTCACCATAATGTTTGAGATACGGCAATGGTATGTATATTAAAGCAGTCATATTTAGTACTTTGTTGCATATCCCTTGTATGCACTGACTGCTTGAAGTCTACGATTCATATACATCACCAGGTGCTGAGTGTGTTCTCTAGTGATGGTCTCGTACTTCTCTAAAGCAGCCATCTTCAGCTCATGATTTTTCCAGGGGTTTGTCCCCTTACGTTTTCTATTCGGCATATGGAAGGCATACTAAGTTGGATTTAAATAAGATGAATGGTTTGGCGTTCAAGAATTTTCCATTTTTAATCTTTAAAAAAACTCATGTATTGCATTAGCAGTATATCTGAGATCATTATCTTGTTGTAGGACAAAGCACAGTCCAATGAGTTTGGAGGCATTTACTGGAACTTGAGCAGAGAAGATGTTTCTGTACACCTCAGAATGCATTGTGCGTCTGCCGTCAACAGTAACATCATCACTGAAGCTAACTGTGCCAGTAACTGTGGCAGCCATACATGCGCAAGCCACAACACCCCTACCACCATGTTTAACAGATGAGGTGGTATATTTCGGATCTTGGGCGGCTTCTACTTGTCTCCACAATCTGCTCTTTCCATCACTTCGATACAGGTTAAGCTTTATTTCTACTGTCCACAAGACCTTTTTCCAGAATTTCTGCATGCTCTTTTAAGTACTTTTCACAAGCTGTAATCTGACCATCCTGTATTTTGTGACTAATTAGTGGTTTGCATCTTGCAGTTTGGCCTCAGTATTTCTGTATATGAAATCTTCAGAGGACAGTAGTCTCTGACATATTTTACATCTGCTAACTGAAGACTGTTTATCTGTCAGACAGGATTTTGGGGCATTTTCTTTACTATAGTGAGGATTTTTCCGTCATCAGCAATGTGGTCTTCCTTGGCCTATCAGTCACTTTGTGATTACTGAGCTCACCAGTATGTTATTTCTTCTTAATGATATTCCAGACAGATATTCCTAAACCTTAGATAATCCTAACAAAATCTCTAATGGTTTTATTCTTGCTTTTCAACCTCATAATGGCTTCTTTGACTTTCATTGGCATAATTCTTGTCCTCGCGTTCAACAATGGCAACTACAGACCCCAAAGGGTAGAAGCAAGCCTAGGTATCATATACCTGCAACAGTGAAGCAATGAAACACACCTGAGTAATCACAAATACCTGCGACACCAATTGTCCCAAACTTTACGGTCACCTGAAATAAGGGAACCGTGAATAAATAGTGTTGTAATTTCTACATGGTGTGACTCAGTATCTAAATACCCTTAAATTTAAGGCCGGAGTTATACTTCACGCGATGCGACGCATGCTTTACGTAAATGACACAATACATTTTAAAAGTCTCACATACCATCTTTTGTGCCGTCTATTTTTTTTTTTTTTTGCAACTTCACATCAGCAACATAATGTATAGTGCTGTATTTGAGACACTGAGAAAAAAATAAAGGACACAGTGAAAACGTGTATTTTGTGATTAAAGTGGAAATTTCGGCTTTAATCTCGAAATGTCCACTTTAACCTTGTAGTTTACTTTATTATTAAAGCAGACCATCGTAAACGTCATCCCAGTTTTTAATCGCTATGAGCTTCTTGAACCTGACAGCAGGTAAAGTAAAAAAATAAAAAACAGACGGCACAAAAGATGGTATGTGAGACTTTTAAAATGTATCGTGTCATTACGATCGGGAATATGTGACGTTTGAATATAAAAGCAGTACGAATGCATCTGTATGTCGGCATTTTGCTTCACCACTTTGAACCATTCATCAAACAAGCAAAGCGCGCACATCGATCCCCGAAGGATCTCCATAGAGGCTTGCTGTCACATGTAGATAGTAAACAGAGACTCTGACGTCACGTTCCGACTTTTAGCACACTGCACCCCCGACTTTTTGCTGGTACTGCAACTCGCACACGCGTCACGTTAATTTCTGAGGACCTGCTCAGAGGACGCTTGAAATGAACGCTGGGAACGCGTGGCAGCCATGATGCGGGCGCGTATGCGTTCTGAGCGTGAAGTATAAAATCGGCCCTAAGTCTACAATGTACACTTAAATCACATCTGAATGGTTTGATTTGAAATGCTTAAACTGTTGAGCACAGAGTTAAATATTCCTAAGTGTATATGTGTATGTGTACTGGCGAGCTTTGTTGGGCTGAATGGCCTGTTCTCGTCTGGAATGTTCTAATGTTCTAATATACATATACATATACATACACACACACACACAGAGTACAGGCCAAAAGTTTAGACACACCTCCTCATTCAATGTTTCTTTATTTTCATGACCATTTACAGCACTCCATCACTCTCCTTCTTGGTCAAATAGCCCTTACACAGCCTGGAGGTGTGTTTGGGGTCATTGTCCTGTTGAAAAATAAATGATCGTCCAACTAACCTGACTTCTGCACAACACAACTGCTGGTCCCAACCCCATTGATAAAGCAAGAAATTCCACTAAATAACCCTGATAAGGCACACCTGTGAAGTGAAAACCATTTCAGGTGACTACCTGTTGAAGCTCATCGAGAGAATGCCAAGAGTGTGCAAAGCAGTAATCAGAGCAAAGGGTGGCTATATAAAAAATATATTCAACATTTGTTAAACACTGAATAGAATCAGAACTTCTAGTATGTCCTTATCATATATAAAAGGAGTACTTCAATTAAAAACTAATGCAACTGAGTAAAACAAAGAACACAGAACAAAAACTTGAGGCCTCTTTACCTTAATCAGTCCAATTAAAATATATTTGAATTAAACTATTAATCTAATTAAACTATTAGGACTAAATCACCATAAATACATCTTACAGACTTTGAATGTCGTCATCATCATTACAGGAACGTTTTTACCACACTACAACCGCATTCTGTAGCCACATGTCTTGCTTTCCAGATACAAACTATGAAAATTTACGTCAAAAAAAAAAAGAAGCAAAAAATACTACCCCATGTTTGGGGCTAGTAAATATAAAGTACTGTATTCAAAAGAAGTTTTTTCATAATAGCTGTCAGTTACTATGTGCAGTTACTCAAGTGACAAAATTAAAATGTGTTAAATAACTGAGAGAAACTAACTTTCATTAATGAAAACCACCATTTACTGAAAAGAAAAAAAGCTACTGTTTCACAAGTTTTGTTTTATCTGAAAAAAAAAGAGACTGTGTGACATATTTTTATGAATGATTCCATGTACATCGCAAATTGTGTACCACTGACTTAACTAACTTCCCTATTCACTGATAATTGTGACAAAAACTAAATGGGCAGCGTATACAGAGACAACCAATTATTATTGACCAGTTTCTACTAGTTTTTATTTCTTGGCTAACTGGCACAGTTTTAAACACCTAAAGAGTGGAAAAACGTTTTACTAATATTTGTAATCTATTACGGTCCACTACATCGACAAACTTCACTTTCACTAAAGCATTTTTCACATAAATCTTTTAAGCTTAAACCTTGACACTCACAGTTGTGGTATGTCATGGTTTGGGGATGAAATGCTATCACTTAAGGAAACCTGGACTATAATTTGACAGAATTACACTGTAGAATGTCATGTTATATGGTCTATTGGATGAAACAATGTTATGTAATGAAAACAGACATCAATGCAAGAAATAAAAATTAAGCAGCCAGGAATAAAGAAATGATTAAGTTCAGATCACAGACCCACAGAATTTTAGAAGCGAGACTGAAACCCTTCATTCTAGAAAACATTTAAATGTTACTTAGCTCAGAGTCTTTTTCAAAGCAAAGTTGAATGACTGATAACAGAAAGTATCTACTGCAGTAAGATGATATAACCATCCATTATAAATGAGTGGTAATTACTATTATTTCACTGTGTCATTTAAAACTTTACATCAACATTAAAAATAAACAATAAATATATTCAGCCATAAGGAGGCAGTGTGGCCTAGACTCAGAGACTAGGAAGTTGGTAGTGCAGTACTAAAGGGCTCCAAATGTTAAAAAAAAACAACAATAAGAACAAAGTCAACTCTGTTTTTTTAAGATACAGTATCTTGGATAAAGGTGTCTATAAGCAATAGTAAAAATTTAAGCTAAACATCAAGACCATCAGGAACATTGATGTAAGGTACTGATTTTTAAAATAAAATATTTTTTCCCCGCATATGGAGCAGAGTAATTTTCTCTTTAAATAAGGTATGATGAGAGTTTAATTTGGTCAATTTTAAATAAGCTATATATTGCAACAAGTGATTGTTTTATGTGATTAATCTACTATTTTATCGATTAATCTAACTAAGACATAGGAATGAATAAAGTATTCAAATATTTATTGAATAATTTGATATATAGAATATGAAAACTTCAGGATATGAAAAAAATCACTCCAACAAAAAGACAACACTATTATTAATAAAATATTTAAGACAAAAAAAGTTAAAAAAATACATATTATTGCTTAATAATTAACTTATTAGCATAACTTGGTGTCTACAGGCCAACCTAAAACAAGACCAAAATAATTAGGCTTTTAGGTTATTTTTGGACCTCAGTGTTACAACAGAAAATTTTACATTTATTTAAAAAACACTATCGTAGACTGAGATA
This sequence comes from Polypterus bichir lapradei, assembly GCA_026402145.1. Taxonomy (NCBI): domain Eukaryota; kingdom Metazoa; phylum Chordata; class Cladistia; order Polypteriformes; family Polypteridae; genus Polypterus; species Polypterus bichir. The sequence continues at coordinate 983,022 of JANRMT010062812.1, read as the reverse complement.
AATGTAACCATAATGGATATAGGTTCTAGGCATACTTAGCATAAAACAGCTTAATAATGTTTTCAAAGTACAAATGATACCAACGGAAATCATATTTCAGGAGATGGGCAAGACTGAGGTAAATGCCAATATTCTATACTTCTGCAACCGCAGACTTTCAGTAAGTTACTTTTTGCCCTATCAACTTTTGTACAGCTTCACACCCTTTGTTTTGAAGGTGCAATGACTGCATAATTTGCAGTTTTTTTCAATCCATGTTGCTTGTTATTGCCATCATCACATTTAAATATTATTTGTATCTATTCTCTCTGCTTTTGCTGTAGTATTGAATAGGTATTGAATACCATGTAATTTCACTGCTATTGGTGTTGAATACTAAAATTCTGGTATTGTGACATTCCTAATTTCTACTGCATTTTAGATTGTCAAATGCATAGACTGTACATCTCGGCAAAATCCTGCTTTTAACGTATAAAAAGTATAAAAACAAGCACATCTTAAGTAAAAAGTTTCTGGGCTCTTTCCATGTTCCCTCTTAAGTTGGTGTGGCCTCACGTTGCTGTTAAGGAGCACCCTAGAAGTGCAACATGCAAGTTATCCTGGATGATACCTGTGAAGTATAGCGTGGTGTAAAGGTGTTCTCCCATTTCTTCTCTCCAACACGAATGTCTGAAACAGAGTATTTTTTGTAGCAGAAGTAGTTCAGAGTGAATTACGCGTGCACACACACACACACAAACACTAATGCAAAGTTGACTGACTCATTCACTTAATCATCAACAAAAACACATTATTTCCTGTTTATTTAAAAAGCTGAAATTTGGCAGGATGGCACATCTAGGGTAATAGGTATTAACAAAGAAAGGACATTTCGATATATCAATATTTAGGGGCAATAACCCCACCCCCACAATATAAAAACTAAATACCATAAATTTTCTGAAATGCCTTGATTGAAATGTGGAGATGTTTTAGGAAAAAGAAAATTAGCAGGCACTTTTTTTATATTTATTAATATTATGCTAACTTCCCTGCTCTTCACTGCACTGACAGTGTGCTTTGTGCAAATGAAGGATGCAACAGAAGTGATTGACCAGACATTTGAATAGCACCACTGGGTTTAGGCACATCTCAGTAATTAAAATGATATTTTTTTTCCCCCTCATGTTCTTGACACCCAACAATAACCACACAAAAGCAACCAGCAACTGGATGAACAACACTGATATAGGCTAGCGGCACTTTGCATATATATTCACATCTGCAGACTTTAAATGGGAACTATACACAACTTATAAGAAACACAGAAACTGAGTGAATGACGTAAACAAGTGAAAACTGTAAACATCTAATAATAATTTATACTTATATTTTACATTATTCTTGCAGATTAAGTTCAGTTCAGAAGACTACATTTTCCTGTAAAATTGTGTTTTACAATGACCACCACCAAACATAACTGGAGGAAAAAAATATCAAGCCAGATGTGTACAATTGTGTATTGCATGTTCAAGTGTAAGCAGCTTCAGTGATCTAATAATATTATAAACACTAATTCGTATTTGGCTGATTGCTTTATCCAAGCCGACTTACAACAACTGATACAAAAGTGGTTACATTTGTTTTGTTTTTCCATTTGAAACACAACCAGATGAAGCAATCTGCTCATGGTCCCACAACATCTTTAGCTGGAAATGATCCCACGACCTCAGAGTTTCAAGTCCTAGTTCCAAAGCCTACTCACTACACCACACTGCCTGCCAATAATAACCCTTTGGGGAGGACAAAAAAAAAAACTACAACTGTTATGTACAGAAAAGTACTTAAACAGTATTTGTGATCTACCCGATTAACCGATGACCCTATAACTGAAGCGACTGTCTTACAAAATTCCTAGGCAAAGCCAAGTAACACAGCTAGTTATTTTTAGAAACATGCTGACAAGCAGGGCTGAAAATACACATGTAAATCTTTTTTTTTTTCATTTTAATTTCATGAAGTTTAGTACACTGAGCACAGGAAAGGTGCTGTATAAATAAAATGTATTATGTTCATCTGAGGTTTTCACTTTTCCAAAAGCAACCTACTAGATATCTTAATCAGTAGATTACTATGTACATGGGCTTCAATAATGCAAACAATTCCTGTGCAAAATGTTCTGTGAAAAAGATTAATTCACTCTGAACTTCTTTTGCTACAAAAAATTACTCTGATTTAGACATACGTGTTGGAGAGAAGAAATGGGAGAACACCTTTACACCACACTATATTCACAGGTATAATTCAGGATAACTTGCATGTTGCACTTCTAGGGTGCTCCTTAACAGCAATGTGATGCCACACCAATTTAAGAGGGAACATGGAAAGAGCCCAGAACCTTTTTACTTAAGATGTGCTTGTTTTTATACTTTTTATACGTTAAAAGCAGGATTTTGCCAAGATGAACAGTCTATTTATTTGATAATCTAAAATGCAGTAGAAATTAGGAATGTCACAATACCAGAATTTTAGTATTCAACGCCAATAGCAGTGAAATTTCATGGTATTCAATACCTATTCAATACTACAGCAAAAGCAGTGATCCACTTCAACTGGTTTTAATTAAAAGTAACTCAATTAATAAAGTGAACAATACTGTGTCTTTTCTATAATAGAAATACATACTAATAAACTTATTTGCCAGACACCTTAATCCAGGGTGACTTACAATATTTGAGACACACATCGTTACATTTCTTTTGTTTTTCCATTTGGAGCACAGACAGGTCAAGTGACTTGCTCATGGTCATACTATGTCAGTAGCAGGATTTGAATCCACAACCTCAGGTTTTGAAATCCAAGCCCTTTACCACTATGCCACACTGCCACACTTGTAACAGCAGGTTTGAAATACTGGTACAGGCAGTCCCCAGGTTACGTACGAGATAGGGACTGTAGGTTTGTTCTTAAGTTGAATTTGTATGTAAGTTGGAACAGGTACATTATTTTAATAAATGCTATTGTTGACCGACTGTAATCAAGTGCTCTGCCAATGAATGACAGAGTTTCACCTCTCTCTGAACTTATTTCTACTTTATTTTCCATGGTGATGGTTTTTCTCTTCTTTACCGTATCACCAGCACTTGCATCAGATTTGTATTTCAGAGACATTGTTGAAGGGTGAAGACAAAAAGGTCAAGATGAGCTCTTCTGCACAGCACTCTATACGCAATCCCAGCAGAAAGGCACCCCTTGTCAGCACTTCTGGTGTACTGCCGAGAGACAACTTCCTGTTATGTACGTAGCAGTACAAGCAGGCTTGAATGGGGGCGGCGAGGGGCAATTCACCATTCGCCCACAACACAGTCACTTCAACTTGCATACAGTATGCTACCTGCAGCATCTGCCCACCGAGAACAAACAGGGTACAGCCAAAGGCGGGTAGTGAATCACCCACCACTACCCCCATTCAACAGGCAGCCACCTGAGGCACACTACAATGCTGTCGTCCATACCCCCCGCCCCATTCACCCTCAATGGCCTCCGTTCAGCCACAACCGGGTCACCGCTTGCAGCAACATCAGCCACCCACCAAGAACGAACAGTGCAGCCGTTTGAGGGACACTGCAAGGCTGTGTGGTGGGTGGGCGATGAAAAGCCCCCCGTCCACCCCATCCAGCCTCCGTCCAGTCAGGAGCAGTAGCTGCTGCGGCGACGTGGTGGGCGGGCAGCGAACCGCCCCATCAAGCCTCCGTCCTGCACATGAGCGGTAGCTGTGGCCCCGGTAACTATGGACCCCGGGTCACTGCTTGCCATGCACCCAGCCGCCCACTGAGAATGAATGGGGTGCAGCTCCTACCGCCCAATTCATCAACCGGAGCCACCCGAGGGACACTACACTGCACAAGCAGCGAAATCGCCCTTTCCAGCCACCGCTTGCAGCGTCCCCAGGCCAACGATGATGGAGCGGCAGTTACTGAGGAGCCAGCGTCACGTCCCCCAGACAGATGAAGGAGCAGTTGCGGCCCCATTCATAAGTCGTATGTTGGATGTCCGTAACTTGGGGACTACCTGTACACCCATCAAGTAGTTCAACAACTATCATTTAAGAATACTAGTACTGTAATTTATAAATACCAAAATACAATGCAATTTGTGTTTCATTTTAATTTGTGATAGACATGGGGTGCTCCAAAGTGTAACAACAAATGAAATAAAAAATTTTATACTCTTGAGGGATTTCAGCATGGGGTTTATAAACTATCCATCCATCTATCCATTATCCAACCCACTGAATCCAAACACAGGGTCACGGGGGTCTGCTGGAGCCAATCCCAGCCAACACAGTGCACAAGGCAGGAACCAATCCTGGGCAGGGTGCCAACCTACTGCAGGACACACACAAACACACCCACACACCAAGCACACACTAGGGCCAATTTAGAATCGCCAATCCAGCTAACCTGCATGTCTTTGGACTGTGGGAGGAAACCCACGCAGACACGGGGAGAACATGCAAACTTCACACAGGGAGGACCCGAGAAGCGAACCCAGGTCTCCTAACTGTGAGGCAGCAATGCTACCAATGCGCCACCGTGCCGCCCTTTATAAACTATGCTATTACCTTATTTATCTTAATATGTGCGTATTCCAAATGTATTCTCTTACTAAACATAAAAATTCAAATATTACTACATCTGTACTGTTGAATTAGTGAACTTTAAGATAATTCAGGATATTTAAAATTTAAACAAACCCTTTAAATCCAATTTTGTAACAATGCACCTTTAAAATCTGGTGTATCAGAGAAATGCTCTCTTAGGTTTGTAACATTTGCTAATGTAAGATTTATGCTTGCATCATTGGCTGGTTAAAAATATACTAAAGGGTAAATGATGAGTCAATTCTCAAAATTTCACAAAATCCTGTTTTCATTTTCCAAGTCAGTCCTTTTTATATAAAAAAAAAAAAATTGTCCAAACTTTCATTTCCCGTGTAAACTGAATCTTGCCAGCTTTACATTAATCCATTATATCTGAACTCCTGTAAAACACTCTGTTAAGTTGCTTTCAAAGTATATTATATGACTGCTCAGACTATTATTGCTTAGCCTATGTACCTGTCCAGAAGTAGAATATAAACTGGACATGCAGTTTAACTGGCACACTAAATTACACTCACCAACATACCTTTCAAACATATGATGCAAGTGCTCTCACATTTTAGAAATTATACAAATGAATATTGGCTTGGCTTCAAAAACCAAACAAATTACACCAATCAGTGTTTGCATATCCATATTTAACTATGAAATACGCCATTTTGCCTGCCATGCTAACTGGAAACATTGCAGTAGTTTGCGCTTTGAAGCACTAAATATGTTTTATTATGCTACTAACAAATGGAGCAGCCCATTTCATCAGAAGTGTAGGCAATTCAAACAGCTATTTCATCTGAAACTTGCTTTAACTTTTACTTGCTATAGATGTTCTCACTGCTAGTGTGCACAGTCCTACATGCATAATATGGTGTATGCTTTGTCCCCTGCAATTATGAACTGCATAAACCAGTTATAAAATAGATGAATACTTAAATGCACATCTGTAGACGTGTTCGATACAATCAGAGATTTCATGGAAAGCCTCCTTTTTTTTCTAGGGTCTGTATAGGACAGGGTATTAAACAGTGATTCATCACATCATCATTTTGTCTCCTCTTACAGTTCTGTGACACTGTAAGTTGAACAACTAAATCACTGAGCACTCAAAGCAGGAATTTATGAACTAACTCCATTAATGGGATAAAGGGGATAACAACAAAAGCATGTATGTGTTTTGGCATTTATTTGTAAATAATAAGCATTATTTCTGCAGTCACACTCTGAAATTCTCCTGCCTTGAAGATAAAGTATTTCTGCACATGGCTTCTGTTTTTGGTCTCAACATGAAGTGATGTGGTGCTGTCTCTTCACCTCCATGAGGCATTTTACATATAGTTTGTATTAATATTTTTCTCAGTTTTACTGTGCCTTCTGGTGTAACTGGTGTAATGGACAGCCGGGTCCCATGCCCGGCTGGGACACCCCTTCTGGTTATGTTCTGGGGGAGCAGCCATGGACTCTTCAGTACCTCCCCCGGGACGCTTGGTGGCAGCCTCCCTGGTTGACGATGATGCCTCAGTTTCCCACAGGGTTTCATGGGAGATGGAGTCCTCCACAACCCTGTGGGGAACTGGGATGGCCGCCAGGGGGCGTGGCAAAGATCTTTGAGCCCAGCTGCTCTAATTATCGGCCCCACCCGGGAGTGCAATGGGGAACAGTTGAGCAAGCACCAGGAGCACTTCCAGGAGGGCCATAAAAGGAGCCAGCAACCACCACTCAGAGTCAGAATCGGGAGGAAGAGGACGAGGTTACCTGAGAGAAGTGGTGGTGCCAGCGGAAGGATTGCTGTGTGGATATTAAGGTGATTTGTGACTGTGTTATACCTGTAGGGTTCATGGGGAAGACATGCCCCACAGGTGAAGAAAAAATAAAAGATTTCTGTCCCTTTTATACATGCCTCAGTGTGAATCTGTGCCAGGTCGGGCACTTATACAGCGCCTTATTCACACTGGTCTACTAACAGGTATGCAGCAGTGCAGAACAGACTTTGATTCATGAATACTGAAAAAAAACCTAGAACCATTATTTTTTTTGGAACAATGGTATCGACTTGTACTGAACAGCTGTGTGTTGCTGTGCTGCAAATTCTGGATCAACTGCGTAAACTGCATTGGATAAAAAAAAAAAAAAAATACACCATACTGTATCAGCCCGACCTATTATGATTTATTTTCAATTTAATGACTGGAGAAAATACCTAAAAATAACTTTATAAAGCAGGTCTATACTTATATAGGATGTTACCAATGTTCAATTTTGTTAACAACTGATAAGTAGTTTTCATTCAGATCCGTAAGGTGGTAGTTAAAGTGTTACAAGTTGCCAGGCCTGGCATAAATATCTGACAAAGGGTAAAAATGCAACTCTGCCTGAAATAAACCCAGCAAGTGTATTTAAGAGACTAGTCTATCACATTTACTTTGCTTATTTATATATTGACCCATTGTTTTACTCCAGTACACTCATGAGTAATGTTAGTGGAAACTAACAAGTGCATTCAGACAATAATTTTACGTAATGTATGTGAACAAATACTGTGGTTCTAAACTTCATCCCAACACTAGTTACTAGCTGAATTTCTTAAGTTAACTAGCTTAACTAAAAGAACCATTGTTGGAAAGCTAAGTAAATGTAATTGGTTAATTTATAGCACTGTTGTCTTGTCCCATGTTAGGCTTCCATTGTGCTTCCTGTTAAGATGTTCATAACATGTGTCTTATCATTGTGGAACACAATGAACAACAAACATCACTTTAAGATTTTTCGGGTGAAATACTACAAAGAGGAGAATTTGCCTAATATTTGCACAATGTGGTGCAGCTGCTGCCATGGTTAGCCTATTCAGAATCAGAGCAGAGTCACAACATGCCGACGACCACGATATATTGGGAACTGTATTATCAGCTGATGTTCATTAAAAATGACGACATCAAAATCGGGCAGATGTGTGCATTTTAACCAGTACAGACGACCGATATAATTCGAGCTTGTCAACATTGTCAGTTCACTAAATAATGACATCTTGCTTTCATTGTTCGGTAAAGCTGACATTAAGCTGCAGAAAAACAATGCATGTAAGCACAGCCCCTTGTGCTCACACACAAAAAGAAAACCAAAAAAATAAATAAATAAATAAACAAAAAAAAAAAAACCACAGGGTTTCCTAGTTTTGCTGGCAGAAGCAATCGTGTGGTCAAATTCTGTAAAAAAGGAAGACAACAGAGCTGCTACCTGCTCTTTCTGCAAAAATGAGATAAGCCAAGGAGGCTGCAGAATTAAATCTTTCAATACCACAAATTTAATTACCCATCTGAAGAACCCCATAACGAATTATACACAGAATTTCTGGCAGCTAATGCAAACAAAATGAAAATTAAATCAGACACTACCGGGCTCACTAGCAGTAGCCTCATACAGCAAACCCTTCAAAACAAAAAGACATTTCCTCAAGACGGCGCCAGAGCTAAAGGCATAACTACTAAAATAATGGAAATGATCACACTCGATGACCAACCTTATTCCCTAGTTGAGGACGAGGGATTTGTCGGCTACTACATCATTTAGAACCTCAATACATTCTTCCAAGCTCGCGATACTTTGCAGATGTCTCACTGCCTGCATTATATGATGTGATTACTACAATATCCACAAGCTTTTAAGAAACAATGTCACCAGCATTAGCTTCACTACAGATATGTGGAGCTCAGAGGTCAGCCCCATGAGTATGTTGAGTCTAATAACACACTGGATTGATGAAAATTTGGAGGCAAAATGAATAGTCGTGCATAGTAATGATTTCTATGGTTCTCATTATTGCACAAGCTTTGGATTCCATATTAACGAAGTGGAACATTTCAAAAAGTGATGTGCACATTGTGCTTCGCGACAACGCTCCCAATATGGCAAAAGCTACGGAAGAAAGTGGCATTAGAAGTTTAAGCTGCATGGCTCACACTTTGCAGCCTGCTGTAAATGAAGGCTTATTGAGCCAGAGAAGCATCTCCGACTGTTTTGCCATTGGGATGCGAATAGTTACTCATTTTCAGCACTCGTAGCTCGCTATTTCGTGGCTGAGAGAAATACAAACAGACCTTGGTATCCCCAACAAGAATGCTTCAGCAGGACGTGCTGACTCATCGAAAAACAGCACTTATATGCTGATTGATCAGAAACGCACTCTTGCTGCATGTGGTGCTGAATGTGAGCTTCCTGTCTCTCTCATGGTGCATCAGTGGGGACTTGTGGAAAACACGATTACTCTACTCGAACCATTCGAGCAACTTACTAAAGACATAAGCGCGCATTCATCTATAATTGCAGACGTGATTCAGTCTGTTGAAGCGCTTAAAAGTCTGCTTAGCAAGTGGGGCAAGACAGATTGCGGAGTTCAGACGGTGAAAATCATACTTTTGGAGGATGTCACATAATGCTTCAGTGATGCATTCTCCGAGCCACTATCTATCTACTGTACTTGATCCACGGTACAAAGACAGATTCTGTGACCGAGATACCAAAAAACGAGAAACAACTGGTCGAGATGTTAGCTGGTGAAGGAGATGCAGAGAATATTTTTAACCACAATCATAGTAATTAGAAAGACTAGACGTCCTGAATTAATAATAATAATAATAAAAAAAAAAAAAAAAAAAAAACACAACTTTGTTACGGATTTAATTTAAAAAAGAAAAAATAAACAAGCCATAAACTACAGCTTCCTAATATCCAATCAGTATCATTGTGCATTTGCTGAAAACACACAGTTGGCGCAGCGGCTTGCTGGGACCGTGCATTACTTAAGAGTGTGGGGCAAACTGCTTCTCAAACATTAGCTGAGAAGAAAAAGAACACGTTAATGGCATCACCTCACCTTTTTCGTCAGGTTTTTACAATTCATGTTTGCCAGATTACCTACAAAACTGTTACTGCAGCGGTGCAGTTTGTGGGTTTTTTCCATTTTAGACAGTCGAGTCGCTGTGGAAAAATATTGGAGGAATTTAATTTAGTGGGTACTTAACAAAAAGCAGGGACAGGTTTGCCTGCATTGTAGAATGCAGCTTCAAGTTTTGTACCTTTTGAAAGATATGTCTCCTGTGTGTAAAGTGTAAAAGATTTTAGGACAAGACCTACTACAGTTTTAATGTAAGCATTACTTTAAAACAAAATCATCCTAAAATATACAGCAGTCTCTCAATATTTCAAGGCACACCTGCATTACAAAATGTTTCATTGTGGAACAGCTTGTGCTGCATCCTTTAAAAGTCCATCTGCATCACACTTTACAGAATGCCCTTTATATGACCTAAATCATTATATGTCAAGCTTTCAACATCACAAGTTTTTATTAATGGTGGCGGTTTGTATAGGCAGTTGTCTTGTTTTTCCTTTACCACATATCTGGTCAAACTATTAATAATTTTATTATCTTTTATCATAAATATAGGTAAACGTTTGTAAATTTGTTGTTTTTTTATTACATTTTTTTATTTTTATTTTTTTTCAGCTGAATAAATATCTAAGCAAGCCCTCTATCTCCAGAAATAACTGCGCCCTCCAGTATTGGAAAAGCAATGCAGTCTGTTTCCCAACCTTGGCCAAGGCAGCACTCAAGTGCCTATTGGCACCTTGTACCAGTGTAGACATTGAACGCCTTTTTTCAGCTTTGTCAAACAGAGTTAATAAAAAGACAAACAGTCTTGATGGTGAAAAGACAGAAATGCTTCTTTTTGTTAAGAAAAAAACTACCATTTATGCTTTTAATGAAGCCAACTTAAGACCAGGGTTACTGGCCTCATTGTAGCTTTTATTTTAGTTTTACTTAAAGTAATATACTGTATGTCTGATTATGGCACAAAGAATATGCATTCATTTTTTTTTGTTAATACACCCAATGCCATGTGCTGTAATGACATGGTGTACTGATATGCTTAAGTTACCCAGAATGTGTACTGTCGCAGGTGGCTGGGGGGGCGACCCGGAGGACCGGAAGAGGGCTTACGCCCACCTCAGAACACGTGGGGGTGACCACCCTGGTTGCTATGGGGACCACGGGTACAGAGCTTAGAAGCTCAACACTGTAGGGGCCCGTGGTCACCGCCAGAGGGCAACCCGATGCCTTGGGGACCCTGGACCTCAGCACTTCCGCCACACCCGGAAGTGCTGGGGGGAAAGAGAAGCGGAGTGCTTCTGGGAAGTGCTGGGGGGAAAGAGAAGCGGAGTACTTCTGGGTGCGCAGCCGGACACTTCCGCCACACTGGGGAGTGCCGGTGGAAGATTACTGGGGAGCACCTGGAGCACATCCGGGTGATGATAAAAGGGGCCGCCTCCATTCAGGAGCGAGAGTTGGGAGTGGAGTAGGACATAGCTTGGGAGGACAGACAAGGAGGAGGCCTGAAGAGAAAGGCATTCGAGGTTGGTCTGGATTTAGGGGGGGTTTTGGGTACACTTACTGTAAACATGACTGCAAATAAACGTGTGTTGGGTGACGTCAACGTGTCCGCCTGTCTGTGTCTGGGCCGGCCTCCACAGTACATTAAGCAGATTTTTGTAGATGACCTGGAGTATTTTGTCTATAGAGACGGGCCATATCTTGCTCTTTTTCCCCCCTCACAAAAAGTACTGGCTGCTTACATCTATAGTAAATAAGAGCATAAAAGTCAGCAAGTTAATAAAAAAAAGTTCATCTCTGTTTTTATATGCTACTATTGTTTCTTTGATAATGCATAATACATTTCTTACATAACTAAAACACGGTTATCAGTATTGGCGAAGATGGACAAAAACATATCGGTATCGCCCAGAATTTCCATATCAGTGCATCACTAGAAAATACAATTCAACTAAAATTTTAATTCAATTACATCAATAAACCACGGAAGCCGTAGTCTTCACCAGTCTGAAAGGGAGAAAGTATAATTAAACCATGCTGTAAAACATACACATCCAATTTTCATTATTACGACAGGAATATGGTCAATATTCAAATAAATAAGCTCAGTATGTCTTTAAATTAAATGTTAAAATCTGAACTAAGTCCATTTTTGCTGCAACAAATGTCTGAAGAAGGGGCCTGAGCTGCCTCGAAAACTTGCATATTGTAATCTTTTTAGTTAGCCAATAAAAAGTGTCATTTTGCTTGATTTCCAATTTCATGTTTTTGTTACAAATTGATACCTTTTATTATCAAGATACTATGAAATAGATTTAAAAATATAATCAAGTCATTTACTAGTAAGTATAATGGTTATTACTGCTTAAAATGGAGGATTTTTAATTTATTAGTCACATATGGGAGTCTGCAAGGCTCCATTTTTTCCAGTAATTCCTTCAGTGTCTTGATGGTAAACTCCCTTATCTTATTCATAATTATTCAGGCGTTAATGCTAAATGGTTATCAGAGAAACCTTTCTAAAAGCATCTTATCCTGTTTATTTGTGTAACAAGGTACTGGTATACCTGAAGTTCAGTTCTGGGTTTAAAAATAGGCAAAATGAAACAGCTTTCTCAAGAAACATGTCAGTCTAATTTTTTTTCTTCCAAAATGAGGGCTATTCCATGTGACAAATTACAAAGAAACTGAAAAAGAGGGCAAACTGGGTTTAACCAGGATAGAAAAAGCAAGGGGGAAGGCCCAGACAGGCAAGTATGGAAGAGGATAAGGACATCAGATAGTGTAGTTTGAAAAACAAACGCTTTACAGGCCCGCAGAGGTCTTCTTCAATAAATATACAACAAATAAGTGTATCGTCTGAACCAGAGAAAAGACCACTCTGGGATGCTGAGCGTGACACACTTCTCCAGTCATCTTCTGTCCAATCCCTTTCCTTTTATTTGCCAATTTCACATATGGTTTTACTTGTAATATTATATACTTAAAAATCAAATATCTAAGCCTGAATTCATGTTCTACATGTCAATTTGAATTTAAAACAGGATCTAGATTTCACAAACACAGAAGAGAAAATTGGGAAATTTTTAATTTAGAATACATTAAAATGAATCCACACTTTCCAATTTACTAAACTAAAAAATATATAGTATGCTGGGGTTTATAAATGAAAGATTATTCTAGAAGAGTAAATAACTATAATTACATTTAACAATAACTAAAGGCAAGTGTCACTAGGGCTGCAACTAATGATTATTTTGGTAGTTGACTAATCGTTCGAATTTTTTTCCCCAATTAGTCACAATTATTTCATGCCTGACTATTTTGATGCCTGCGACCTGTGGTTGCACATCCTGTTCTGAGCTCCAGTGCATGTCTTACCTCATCTGCTCAAGTCTGTCCACCTGTGAATGTTACCCTGATGTCTCTGCATTAACACGATTAAAATTAATAATAATCAAATTAAAGTGCACATAGTCTTTAAACAAAAAATTGCATTTAACTTAACCAAAAATAGCCACTGGTGTGTCTTAAAATCCAAAAGTTAAAATAAAGCTTAAATACAAATAAAATAAAACAATGTACAGTTTATAAAAGATTCAGTTCATATATAACTGATTGCAGTGCAGCAACGTGAGCATTTCAACATGCTCTGGTGTGAGGCTGGCTCTCTTCTTTGAGACAATGTTCCCAGCTGCTGAAAAGAGACGCTCAGAGGGAGTACAGGTAGCAGGAATACACAAGAATGATTTTGAAGACAGAGAAAGATGTTTTAATCATCACACTCTGAAGGAAAAGTGTTGTAGTTAATCATGTACTATATTATGCCAAAATAAAAAAATAACGGACGAACATATGTAACAAGCAAATTATTGATAAACTCCAAAACACAAGTTACCTAACGTTAGTTAGAGATGATTTACTACTCAAATGAACTCAAATATTATACGAAAAAAGAAGAAAAAAAAAACTAGGATGGCTCAGCTACTCCTATTCACTCATTTACTATTATTACTATTTACTATTATTATTTGGCATCCAGGGGTGCATTAACCCCCAAGTATGTGTCCGTTTAAGGGTTAACTATCATTGTCAAAACCTTGAGATACACATTATAGTACAAACATCAACGTTAACACGTGACACTAACTTTACTTGCTAAAACTTGCCTCTCAAGAGACGGCGGCATCACAGCTCCAGGACGTTTCAGATGCTCATGCATCGCGGTGGTGCTGCCATGAAAAGAAAGCTCCGCTTTGCATAATCTGCATTCAAATTTTTTTTCTTTTTTTGGTGAAGTGCTCCCACACTATAGAAAGTTTCTTTCTCAATTGTTTTCCATCTCCTTGCCCCTCCTCCATCCGACTCGCCATTGCAACCACGTTTATTTTCCTCTACCTTCTTCTTCTCCTAAGACGTTCTTTTTCGTTCGTAGGACTGTGTGCAATCTTGACAAACAATAACAAACGATACTGCCCCCAGACATTTATGTAGTGCATTGCAGTTACAAAAACCTAATGTGGTTCTTTGTGACTGGAGCCCCATTGAAGGTTTGGTTGATGACACGTCGACAATTACGTCAACTAATCGTTGCAGCCCTAAGTGTCACAAACAAAAGAAATGTATTAGATATATGCAATACCTCACAATTCTTTTATGGTGATTTAACATAATCAACATAAATTCGTCGGTTGGTACAGCATACATCGAAGCATCACATTTTTGCCATCTTTCAAGAGATCAACATAGCAGCGCCTAGTTCATCTACAGGGTCTTTTACTTGAAGACCGCAGACTTCTAAAGTATAGGAGTACTTTAAGCAAAAGCTAAATAATACTGTGCTCTGTATACTCTGTAAATGTGAAATGGTGTACCAGAGCAGCACAACAAGTATGCAGGAGCATCTGAGATGGAAGCACTCCGGAGTTTTCTATGAAGATGCTGCCAAGATGGCACTAATTACATTTGTTAGTTCTGAATGGTAAATCGCTGCATTCCACAGTCATTAATTCTCCCGAGTGCTGAACTTTATAAAGGACCAGTCACCCAGCAACAATGCAGTAGACTTTGGTTTTCTTGGAGTATAAGCTTATAATTAGTTGAGAAGAGAGAGGGGAAAAAAAAAAAGATATAATCTAAAAGTAATATACAGTGTGACAGAGATAGTGTATAATAAGAAGAAAAACATATTGTTAGCTGGTGATTATCGTGAGGTTTATGATGTTACTTTACTCTCACTTAGTATTTTTCTTTTGCCCAAGTTTTTGTTATATAATCGAAGTGTTACTTAAATTGATTAGTTGTGTTTAAGGGCTACTTAAACTGATCACTGCACTAATTTTGGACTGCTAAACAGATTGTATGTTTGTGTTTACTAAAATCTGATTCAAACAAACTCCAGTTACTTGATCTTGCATTTTTGCACTTATGCTGTACTGCTAAGACCATCTGGGGCCTCAGGTATAAACGGTGCATAAGCACAAAAATGTTGTGTATGCCCATTTCTTCACACACTTCAAAGTGTATAAAAACTAAACTTGGCATAAAGCCACTAAAATTTTCATGGAAGCTCCCAACCTTGCGTACGCACTTTCTGGTCAGTTTTACAAACTGTCAGCACCAAGCATCAAAGCAGTGCTACTGTTTCTGTGTCATTTACGCTTCTTTTTCATACTCACCTCAATGACATGGGATTTATCAAATACACCAACATTAATTGCAAATTGTTTACAAATTTAATTCACTGGATTTTAACCATTCTGTAACAATATAATGGTGCATGGAATGGTCAAACCATTCCAACTACCATAGCTGATTTAGCATTGTTAGAAGACATCACAAATGGAAGAATTAGAAGAGAGCGCATATTTAGAGATGATCATGACTGGCTTCTAAGTCGATTTCCAAAAGCTATCCACTTGGAGCCGTGTGCTGAACTGGTGCCGGCTTTACGAATGTATGAGAAATTGTGCTCTACTTGCTCCTTTGCAAGTTCTGTCCACTCTTATGTTTTTAACCACAGGAGCCTTTCAACGGGAACTTGCTAACAGATCGGGTATTTCACAATCATCACTGAGCTGCACCATGCCAGATGTATAAGATGGTACAGTGATCCCTCGCTATATCGCGCTTCGACTTTCGTGGCTTTACTCCATCGCAGATTTTAAATGTAAGCATATCTTATAATATATATCACGGATTTTTCGCTGGTTTGCGGATTTCTGCGGAAAATGGGTCTTTTAATTTATGGTACATGCTTCCTCAGTTGGTTTGCCCAGTTTATTTCATAAAAGGAACGCTATTGGTGGATGGCTGAGAAGCTACCCAATCAGAGCACGTATTACGTATTAAAAAAAGCTCTAACAGCACCTATTGATTTTTGATTGTTTGCTTTTCTCGGTCTCTCTCACTCTTTCTGACATTCTCTACTCCTGACGGAGGGGGTGTGAGCAGAGGGGCTGTTTGCCTACAGGATACGGACGCTCCTCTAAAAAACGCTGAAAGACTACCTTCACATTGCTCCCTTCCTTGTGGCCGCTTTATCGCGGTGCTTCGCATACTTAAAAGCCCAACAGCACATATTGATTTTTGATTATTTGCTTTTCTCTCTCTCTCTGACATTCTCTGCTCCTGACGAGCACTCCTTTGAAGAAGAAGATATGTTTGCATTCTTTTAATTGTGAGAAAGAACTGTCATCTCTGTCTTGTCATGGAGCACAGTTTAAACTTTTGACTGAAGGGTGTTATTTCATGTCTAGATGGCTCTAATAATGTTAAAAAAATGTATTTAGAAGGTCATAAACAGGTTTTCTATGCTCTAACTGCGAAAATATTAGATTCATAAATAAAGAATCCTACTTCGTGGAAATTCATTTATCATGGTAGAGCCTGGAACGGATTAACCGCAATAAATGAGGGTTTACTGTATTATCTGCATGTCATACAGATACATAATTTCCTTACACTGTGGTTGAACTGCAAAACATCAAAGCAAAACTCACAGCAACATCCGGTTTTCCAAATGTAATCGGAATGGTCAGCTGCACGCACATTGCTATTGCAATGGCGCTGGGCAAGTTACATCAGCCAGGGATGAATCATCAAAACAACGAGCTGGCATTACATCATGTATACAATAATCCCTCGCTATATCACGCTTCGACTTTCGCGGCTTCACTCTATCGCGGATTTTATATGTAAGCATATCTAAATATATCATGCGGATTTTTCGCTGCTTCGCGGGTTCTGCGGACAATGGGTCTTTTTACTTCCAGTACATGCTTCCTCAGTTGGTTTGCCCAGTTGATTTCATACAAGGGACACTATTGGCGGATGGCTGAGAAGCTAACCAATCAGAGCATGCAGTTAAGCTCCTGTGTGCCGACTGGCTCAGCGACGGAGCGCCGAATTCAATTCCGCGGCATTAACCAGGAAGTCTCGTCTCGCTCATTCAGCATCAATGTGTTTCACTGTGTAAAGAGTTAACTTTTGTGCTCTTTTGTGTTTATCTTTGTGCGTAGACAAGCCCTTCATTATGGCTCCAAAACGATCTGCTCCTGCTACTGCTTCAGGGGCCGTGCCCAAGCGCCAATGAAAGATGCTAACGATTGCCGAAAAGGTAAATGTTTTGGATATGCTGAAGGAAGGGAAAAGCTACACCGCTGTAGGACGCCATTACGGCATCAATGAGTCCACGATTCTTTTTATTTAAAAAGGAGGAAAAGAAGATCTACGGCCGCAGTGTCCTTTTAACCAGGGCGCAAAACGAGTTGTAAGTGGACGTAATAAGGCAGTAGTTCGGATGGAATCTGCTTTAGGGATTTGGATTGAAGACTGCCGGAAGAAGAACAACGGCGCTGCTACACAGTCGCCTGAAGAGGCTCCTTTAGAAGGGCTGTAACGCTCTCCTTTGTTGTGCAGTAAAATTAAACTCATTGTTATCAGACAAGTCGCCGTGTCATTGTTGGTGAGTAACCATAATTAATTTTCTACTTACAGTACTTAGTACATGTATGTACGTTTAGTGTCACTGTAAACACATTTACTGTATACAGTTTTTCTTGCATTGTACGTATTTATTGCTAGTGGCCTGTCTATCGTAATGTCTGTAACATATGTGATATCGGAGACGCTCGATATCTTTAAAATAATATTTAGGTTTTACTGTATATAAACAGTGTGTTTACATACATAATTTTAATGAATCTTACCTAATATCTAAGAGACTACAAAGGGTTTATGCTGTATAACTGAGCAGGGAATATTTATAAACAGTGTGGGAGAGTTTATAAGGGCTTAAACTATATAAAAATAACCATACAAACATAGGGTTTCTACTTCGTGGATTTTCACCTATCGCAGGGGGTTCTGGAACGCAACCCCCGCGATCGAGGAGGGATTACTGTAGCTGAAAAACCTATAAAAATGAAGCTCCGTACAGGCACCAGTGCTTTTTCCAACTAGTGCGGCAAAAGGCAAGCGGTTCATTTAATAACAGCGAGTCACCTCAAAGTAAAGAGAAGACAATCGATCTGTTGTGGTGCTAGGTGCAATCACTACACTATGAAAGCACCTTCAGAGAATGAACTTGCTTATGTAAATAAAAAGAATTTCCACTTTATTAATATGCTGCTCTATAGTACACAGAAAGTGTGCCACAGAGTGCAAGCATGTACCTGAAAAGATGTGCTATGATGAACATGGCCCTGAGCAACCAAATGATCAGCCAGATTGGACAGTGTTACAACTTTGTTTGAATGTAATTAGCTGAATGTAAAAACAGGTAATCAGATGCAGAATTTTTTAACCAATTCATTTAATTTGTGGTCAAAACTACAAGGTACAGCCCTTATATTCCTTATTTCACTGGCCACATTTCTTACAGCATCCACTATTGCATTTTGTGACTCCAAAACAGCGTCCGCCAGCACGCAGCCAGATGGCCTCCCAGCGGTTTCCGAGGCAGAAGTGTGCATGCAGCCAGCATGGAAAGACGAACTCGGCACAGCATCACCATAACCAACAGAGCATCCCTCACAGCTTTTATAATATTGTCTGAAACAGAATTAATAGATGGTGGGGTATGACTCAACTTTTCACATTGACTGTGATATCTGACCATTTCTTCTTTTCTTTCAGGCACTGTGTGACTTTTCTGAACTTGAACCTTCGAGTGTCTCCGCCACACTTTTGTTGCTTGTACCACTGTGTAAGGCAACAAATAGTATGTTTTTCCTTGCCTCCACTTCGCATTTGCTGAAACTGATTTTTTCACACACCTTTTCCATAGTTTGGTAACCAAACACAGAGCAGGTGATATTTAAATTGAAAATTCTGGGAAGAGTCGGGGTGGGGCTGTAGGCCCATGCACATGCTTTATAAATCCCAACAAACATGAAATGTAAAGGGGAAGTCCATGGTACTTAGCATATGCAAAGATTTATGCATCTAGATTTTTTTGTACGTACGCACATTTCCACTTTTGTCCATATGCCATGTTTAAGTGTGAATTAAACACACAGCGTTACACACGAGACCCCAGATATGTAATATCTGATTCAAACTGCACTACTTTTGTTATCAAATGTTTAATCATGAACTGAAATTATTTTGATTTGGAAAGATTTTGAGTTTGCATTCCTTTTTGCATTTTATTAGACAATACAGTGTTGATCCTGTAATTATAAAAGTTTTTCATGTTTGCTTTTTGGTAATTTTTAGATTTTTAATGAAGTAATCCAAAATTATTATTTTGACCAACATGTTTGTTACATGTTCTGCCACTTTAATAAAAGGACTCAGAAGCACAGTGTAGCTTGTTACATATGCCGTTTACTTCTTTCATTTATATACCATGATATATATCCCATCCCATACAATGCAGTTAATTCCATTAGCCTTTCATTTAAAGTAAGAGAGGTCTCTGCAGATGCTACAAGTTATTTAATAGATTAGTCAGCTAACCAAAAAAATAATTGCTAGACTAATTGTTACAAAAAGTCATTAGGTGTAGCCCTATTCTCTGAACTGAACTGTGACTCCAGGTTTACCTATAAAATTAAAATGATTATACTTATAATCAGTCTCTATAAACTTTTTCAGATACTAGAAACAATTTAATAATCTGCCATAGCTGAATGCTTAACACCCTCATATAATTCTGAAGCTTACGAAATAAAATGCTCTGGTCAACTCTCTCAGAGGCAGTGCTTAAAGGCAAGAAACATTGCAATTATAAGGTTGCCTGCATCAGTAGATCATCATATTTCATTGGCAACATATGCATTGCCTCCAGACAAGGTTTGTACTACTGTTATAATAAAACCAGAGCAGACTTGTTTTACATAAACCAAATCAAGCAAGAATGAATTAGCAGTTCACTAAATTATACAACAAATCACTTGTCTAAGACAGGAATTTCCTTAAATAAACACGGCAGAAGCACTCCAGTTTATAAAATCCCCCATGGTGATGAGGAAAAGATTAGTTCAAAGCCACATCATATCTCAACCCTCATAAAATAATCCCAATACAACCCAAAAAAAGGTTCCCACCACCAGGAAAGCTGTCAGATAACTTTTAAATATACAACATGTTAAAAAAAAAAAAAAAAAAAAAGAAGTTTGCCAACATCTGGGCGAGACCATAAACAAGGCTGCAATGAGGGGGAACTCACTCAATTCACGTCACTAATTCTACAGTGTAACAACAAAGTTGAATCAACTTTACAATTTGTTAGTTTACACTGCAACTAAAACATCTTAGCTATTATAGACTGCTGTTACCCTCACAAACAGATTTTTACTGGTTTCCACCTTAAATTTCCATGAGTACATCTATTTTCTTACTGTTTACATTTATGCTGAAAGTTGCACATTATACAGAGAATACAATCCCCCAATTTATAAGTTTACAGTGTGACCATAAAGCATGTCACTTAACCAGCATTAGTGAAAAAAGTACATTTTTTAAGTATCATGAAAGACAATGGGCCTAATTTGCTCAGTCACTCGCTGGATAAGTTTATATTTTGAATTGTTCTGGTAAAATCGATGAACGGCAATCATTCATCTAGCTTTTTGTGTGCAAAGCATCTCTTGTGACAGCATTTCCATAAGACAGCTTCACAAAGAAGATACACTGTAAAATTTGAAATAGATATTTCAATTACCATGTCATATTATGTTTAATGTATGTAACAAATCTATCTACAGTATTATAAGGGTGCGAAAGAATGGAGTATAATCATATTTAACTATAACTAAAGCCAAGTGTTATCAACAAAAGAAAGTTAATATTAGATTTATGCAGTATCTCACCTAATGATACTACAGGAAAACAAGTGTCAGAATTGAATCTTGAGTAACTCTAGGTTTATCTAGAAAATAAAATTTATTAGACTTGCAATTAGACTCTGTATACTTTTCCAGACACTATAAACAATTTTGATAAATTGCCAGCGCTGAATGCTTGACAGCAACATATAATTCTGAACCTTACGAAATAAAGGGCTCTGCTCAACTGTATCAGAGGCAGTGCTTAAGGCAAGAAACATTGTAACTGCAGTATTGCCTGAATCAGTAGATAACTAATATTTCATTGACAAAATATGTGTTGACTCTAGACTTAAATTTTAACAGTTACTATACATAGTTCCTTTTTACACCATTAAACTCTCTAAACCAGGGCAGGCAAAGGTAGAAGAATTAGTAATTCAATGAATTATGCACTAAACCACTTATTTAAGACACCACTTTCCTTAAATCAGAATTATGCTTACCCATCAGTACTTAATGTACATGAATTTAACTTGCCAGTTTTGGAGCTGGTTATAGCATTGTAT
This sequence comes from Polypterus bichir lapradei, assembly GCA_026402145.1. Taxonomy (NCBI): domain Eukaryota; kingdom Metazoa; phylum Chordata; class Cladistia; order Polypteriformes; family Polypteridae; genus Polypterus; species Polypterus bichir. The sequence goes on along the minus strand of JANRMT010062812.1, from coordinate 961,656 downwards.
ACAAATGACATAAATAAAAAGTTATACAACATACATTATAAATAGATGCAGAGCAGTACAATTATAAATGAGAGGTGCAAATAAGGTCCAATTGAAAGTGGGTGCATGTATAGTGTGTATGCATACACATAAATGTACATAAACTGTACGAGCACACTATCGTACAGTATATGAAAGAGCCTATTAAATAAGAATGGAAGATGGGCTAAATTACTGCTTAGCTATTACTAAGACTCTGGGAAATAAACTGTTTAGGTGTGTATTAGTTTTAGTTTTAATAGACCAGAAGTGTTCACCAGAGGGGATCTTTTTGAACACGTGATGACCTGAGTGTGGGAAGTCTGTGGTGATCCTTTTGACATGGTTTGTGACACTAGATGCGTACATGTCTGCAACAGATGGAAAAGCACAACCAGTTATTTTCTCAGCAGACCTCAAAACAAGCTGTAATATATTTTTAGAATGGACTGTTGCTGAACCAAACCAGGCAACAATGGAGAATGTCACGCTTTCGATTGTGGCTGTAAAACTGAACTAGGATGGGGTGGGAAATATTTCATTTTTTTAGTCGATATAAAAAGTACATTCACTGCTGAGCCTTCTTCGTGATGGGATTAGTGTTAATGTCCCAGATGAGTGTGTGTTAGTTTTGCCCAAATATTTGAAGGATTCCAACTATACTGACTGAAGAATCATTCATTGCTAGTGGGAGATTTTGTAACTGCAGTTTGCAAAAGTAAAGTACCATTCCCACTCTCTGGGTGGTACCTAATATCAGAGCAAAATATGCAAGACAGCAGCATTCCAGTTTTCTAATTTACACATTGCCTGGGGGGTTTGGGCTAGCTCAAAGTCACACCATACCTCAATCAGCATTAAATCAAATGTTTACCAAAAAAAAAAAAAAAAATACTCAAATGAGGCTTCCACCAGTGATAGATAATACTGTCAAATGAGTTTGCCAAACAGAGTTTTTCAGTTTCCGTGTGAGGTCATAAACAAGCCTATTCTGGTGGGTGGAGTGGGGGCTCATTCAATCCACCTCACACATTTTAATGTGCGACAATGAAGATGTTCATCATAATTAACATTTATCAAACTCTACACTTCAACTGCACTTCTCCACTCTTTATTCTAGACCGTTGGTACCCTTCATGAAATGTATTTTGTGGCTTCCACCTCGAATTAAATTTCCAAGAATACTTCTACTTTCTCACTATTTACTTACACGTTTAAAGTTAAAACTTACCATACAGATAATTTTTAAGTTTACAGAGTGACCATAAAGGAAGTCAGTTCACCAGAATGTATGGAAAAAATGTACTTGTTTTAAGTGTCATAAAAGACAGCAGGGCCCAAGTTATTCAATCACTCACTGGGTATGATATTTTGCATTATTTTGGCAAAATCAAAAACAAACATTTGTCTAAGTTCTTTAGCTGGTAAAAGTATACTGAGTGTCTGTTGTCCCAGTACTTCCACAAGACAGCTACACAAACCAAATACACTGCGAAATTTGAAATTGACATTTCAATCACTACGTCATACCACAGTCATCATATGTAAACAATCAAGTCCAAGGCAACTAGTTACCTATCCCACTCTCTGGAAGTCACGATCACAGGTAAAGCATCACAATGCACGACCCTATCTTTCTGGTGCAATTTATCTACATATCAATTAAGACTTAAGTTGGTGTCTGCCTTCAGCTTTACAGACAGCAATGTGTTAATTTCTGTCCTAACGAAGAAGGTCAATTTTTCACTCTACTCTTTCTAAACACTAAAACGATGGATTCAGCAAGGCAACAACAAATAAATTGTGAAAAGCTGTTGGCACCTAAATTCAACGCAGGCCTTACCTCTCACTGAGACGAATACGAAAGATGCTGCGCCGTACCCACTACTGAAAACGCCCTCTTATTATGTGACGCACGTCGTACTGCACACTAACCTTTCAAACACATGACAGTCCTCTAATTATACAAAGACACTTCAAAATCTGTTTATTTATTATTATTTTGCATTTTCTATCCTTGTAATCATCCAAGATGGCGGCGCTGACTCCGTCCGTGTCCTGACGCCAATCTGATTCTCTCCATCCCATTCAAGCAAACACTCCTTTTCTTCCAAAAGGAGATTAAATACAAATAGATATAAACAAATATATACAAATTCCACTTTAGTCTCACCATGAATTTAAGCGCCTTCTCCTGTAAAACCGACTCTGAATCCATCACTAACGTATCCAGGACTACCTTGCAGCTTTCAGTCCCGGGACCAGATCTTTTCCCCACTGCAGACACACAGAAGTACACATACGCGCGCCCCCTCCGCTCCGTAGCCTAGGCTATTCTTGGAAATTGTGGGATTTGTAGTTTGCTTTTCACTATATCTCCTGACTGTTATCATAGGTTTAGAACCACATATCCCATCCTCCTCTCTGTTTACGGATCTGTGCGTAACTATGCTTGCTGGGATTGCAGTGATTTCTGTCTTTGAATAGGCTGAGATTGCGATACATGGGACTACAAATAGCTGGGTGTGTCTGGGTACGTTTTTCTGTTTGTAGTTTTAAAAGGTTTCTTAGGAAACGGTGATTATATAGAATGAAACATTACGGTTTTCATGTATTGATGTTTTTTTTCAGGGCAGACTTCCATTGTGAACACGCTAATACTGTGCATAGATTTCAAATTATTCTTTCTACATGTGATGTATTTCAGAAAATTAAAAGCGTCCAATTAAATACAAATTCCAGATTATGATAACTTGTATTTTTGTCTTTTTACTGACGTCTATTTTTTGTCTACAGTAAAATTACTGGAGTTAAAATGCTGCCAAGCATCTTTTTCACAACAACAGAATATCATAATTATGAGCTGGTATATCATTCTTATGACATAATGTGCTTGCTTATTGTTAAGCAGAAACATGTTACGATATGTATGTCGTAATTTTCGGGAAAATGTCTTATTTTGGAATTAACATATGGTTATTTTCTATAACTAGAAAGACATTGTGATGGCTGTAGTGAAAGATAAACACATAAGCACCTGTTTTGGGTGAGTGCAGAATATACCAGCAGCTGTTAAACTACTGACCATACTCTACCGTAACGTTTTCACAAGACAAGGGCGCCAATGCTTTACAGGTCACTGATCTGCCTTCCCACACTACACAGGGCAGTGGGCTAAGTAGGGTGCTAGGAAAGGGCCCCTGGGCTTTGAAGTATTGTCCAGGACTTCCCATAGCTGTTCTGAGGGAATGTCATAAAAACTAGTCAAAGCTTAAGAGTTCTCTAAACTTAAATAGGCACTAGGCAAGAACAGCAAACAATGCAAGTATAATATGTTCCAAAGAAGGCAGGCACCTCTTCATCTGATAACTGCACACCAGTGGCACTTATCTCTCACCTCCTAAAGATGTCTGAGAGGCTGATTCTGGACTATATAAGCTGTTTTGTGGTAGACCTTCTGTACCCACAGTATTTCCACTAACAGACAAAGACTGAAATGGAGAATGCAATTATCTGTCTGCTCTACAAGGATTACACTCACCTGGACAAAACTGGCAGCATTATGAGGATGTTTTATGTTTTTTTGATATCTCCAGTGCTTTCAGTACCATCTGGCCATCTCTGTTAAGGGGTAAGTCCAGAGATATGCAGGTGGATGAGCTTATGTTGTCTTGGATAAGGGATTGTCTGTTGGGCAGTCTAGAGAGGCCCACTGAATCAAAAATCTAATTATAAGGGCGGACTCATTTATTGGATGAACTGTGGACCCTGTGAATGTAGTGGCAAAGGAGAGAATGAAAGCAGACCTGAGTGCCATTATGGAAAATCATCACTCTGACACACTAACACTGAGTACTTTCAACCAATGAATTATTCAGCAGAAGTGTGTCAACAAATGCTACTAGGGTTCCTTTATACCAACAACAATATGCTTGCATAATGTCTCACTGTGTCTGTGACTTCCAAGCCATACGTTTTGTTTCTTTTAAATTTTTCTTCCTTTTTAGTCATTTTGGTGTGTGTTCAGAACATAGAAAAAATATACAGTTATAAATAATCTATCCTTCACTTACGAGATGTATTGACAAGGGGCATGAGACAGAGTATAGGAGTCAGGTGGAGAATGTATTTCTTGGTGTTTCTTGGTGCAGAAAATTGTCTGCAGCTTTAAATTAGCAAAAACAATGAACTGGTTATTTTACTTTGGCTGTCCCAAACAGCCTCTGCTGTTCTGCATTGCTGAAAGTACGTGGGGATCTACATCAATGACAGGCTGGACTGTTCTCATAACAGAGAGGAACTATATAAGAAAGGGCAAAGCAGACTCTTTTTATCCTAAGAGACTGCATTTCCTTTAATATGGATACTAACAAAAAATCCCAGATCTCAGCATCACAGTACAAACCAAATACTAGCTTAGCAGACCCTGCCGCACATTGCATTCAGCACTTTAGTAATTTTAATCCAGTAACTGAGCAGGAAGTCTTAACTTTAATTATTAAAATGAAGCCCTCTACTTGTTCCCTAGATCCAGTGCCAACAAAAGTAGTAAAAAGTGCCATGGATGTTCTTGCAGCGCCTATTCTAACCGTTATCAATAGTTCATTACTGCATGGCACAGTACCTGATGCACTAAAAGTGTCAGTCATTAAACCTTTACTTAAAAAGTCAGACCTAGACCCACACATACTAAATAATTATAGGCCTATTTCAAATTTACCATTTCTCTCTAAAATACTAGAAAAAGTAGTCACCAGTCAGCTTCAGTCACACCTTAAGCATTACAATTTATTTGAGAAATTCCAGTCTGGTTTTCGCACTGGTCATAGTACAGAAACTGCACTAACACGGGTTGTAAATGACATTCTGATATCCTCTGATGAAGGAAACTCCACAGTAATTATGTTGTTAGACTTAAGTGCAGCATTTGACACCATTGACCATTCTATTTTACTGCACAGGCTAGAAAACAATGTTGGGCTTACAGACCCCGTGCTCGCTTGGTTCAGTTCTTATTTATCAAATCGATTCCAATATGTACAGAAATGTGCTGACAGTACTCCTTCATTATACACAGAAGTTCAATATGGTGTCCCGCAGGGCTCAGTACTGGGACCTTTACTGTTTTCACTTTACATGCTTCCATTGGGATCTCTCATTAGGAAACATAATGTTAATTTTCACTCGTATGCAGATGACACCCAGTTATACCTTTCATTTAAATCAAATGAAGTTTCTCCGATGTTGTCTTTAATTAGTTGTGTTAGTGAATTAAAGGAGTGGATGAATGAGAACTAATGTCTTTAAATACAGATAAAACAGAGATGTTAATTGTTGGAGGGAATGACGCTGATCACAGCAATATTTTGTCGTCATTTAACAAGGGCCCCTAAACTGTGGAATGGTCTTCCTGCTTCTATAAGAGATGCCCCTTCGGTCCCAGCCTTTAAATACCGGCTGAAGACTCACTACTTCAGTTTAGCATATCCTGACTAGAGCTGCTGATTAACTGTACATACTGCATCTCTGTTGTTAGTCATTAGCACTAAAACATAAGTAACATGATTATTATAATTTGTTACTAACCCTCACCTATTCTGTTTCTGTTCTCGGTACTCAAATGTGGCAATTGGTGCCACGGCCCACCTGTCAAGTTGTTTGCCTGCCTATGGTAAAGTCATCCCTGATGGAGGATCACAAGAATCATGGGAAAGAGGGGTCCTTTCATCGGATTGGCTGGCCGAGCAACGTTTCAGCCGTGGAATGGCCAAATGGGGAGGCAGCTTGACGGATGAGGTCTCCAGGACTCTAAAAATATCCAAATATTATTATGTTATATCACCTTCTGTTAAATTCTGCTCTGTACTTCTAAAATTTTTATTATTATGCTGTATTAAGGATTTGTTCTGTTCTGTATACTTGTATTGAACCCCTTCTTTTGACACCCACTGCACGCCCAACCTACCTGGAAAGGGGTATCTCTTTGAACTGCCTTTCCCAAGGTTTCTTCCATTTTTCCCTGCAAGGTTTTTTTGGGAGTTTTTTCTTGTCTTCTCAGAGAGTCAAGGCTGGGGGGCTGTCAAGAGGCAGGGCCTGTTAAAGCCCATTGCGGCACTTCCTGTGTGATTTTGGGCTATACAAAAATAAACTGTATTGTATTGTATTGTAACATACTTCACATATTCTACATGTCTGTGATGATCAGTTTGATTTTCTAAGCTGTGGAGTGCTGGGCTAGTAGCATCATTTTAACAACAACATTTATTTATATAGCACATTTTCATACAAAAAGTAGCTCAAAGTGCTTTATATAATGAAGAATAGAAAAATAAAAGACACAGTAAGAAAATAAAATAAGTCAACATTAATTAACATAGAATAAGAGTAAGGTCCAATGGACAGGGTGGACAGAAAAAACAAAAAAAACTCCAGACGGCTGGAGAAAAAAATAAAATCTGTATTTGGATTCCAGACCATTAGACTGCCCAGTCCCCTCTGGGCATTCTACCTAACATAAATGAAACAGTCCTCTTTGGATTTAGGGTTCTCACGGAAGGACTTGATGATGATGTTCACTAGACTTCTGGCTTTTAATCCATCCATCATTGTTGGAGCATCATGATGCTTTGAGTAGGTGGTGGTGGCGCAGGCCGCCACCACAAAGAAACTGGAAAAAGAAACAGAAGAGAGTAGGGGTCAGTACGGATTTTAGAGCCACCATGAATAGTTATTATGATGAATTGAACATACAGAGTATCAGGATTAAGTTAAAGTGAAGTTATGAAAAGGCCATGTTAAAGTAATGTGTTTTCAGCAGTGTTTTAAAGTGCTCAACTGTACTAGCCTGGCGAATTCCTATTGGCAGGCTATTCCAGATTTTAGGTGCATAGCAGCAGAAGGCCGCCTCACCACTTCTTTTAAGTTTCGTTCTTAGAATTCTAAGCTTACACTCATTTGAGGATCTAAGGTTACGATTTGGAATATAAGGTGTCAGACATTCCGATATATAAAATGGGGCGAGATTATTTAAGGCTTTATAAACCATAAGCAGAATTTTAAAGTCAATTCTGAATGACACAGGTAACCAGTGTAGTGACATCAAAACTGGAGAAATGTGCTCGGATTTTCTTTTCCTAGTTAGGATTCTTGCAGCTGCATTCTGCACTAGTTGCAAACGATTTATGTCTTTTTTGGGTAGTCCTGAGAGGAGTGCGTTACAGTAATCTAGTCGACTGAAAACAAACGCGTGAACTAATGTCTCAGCATCTTTCAGTGATATAAAAGGTCTAACTTTAGCAATGTTTCTTAAGTGAAAAAATGCCGTCCTAGTGATCTGATTAATATGCGATTTAAAATTCAGATTACAGTCAACAATTACCCCTAAGCTTTTTACCTCCGTCTTGACTTTTAATTCTAATGTATCCAGTTTATTTCTAATAGCCTCATTGTATGTGCCTCATTTCAAGAGAAGCTGACCAAATTAACAAGCTTTAAAGGGCAGGCTCAGTTATTGAACACTTTCTTGACCTGCTGGAGTGAAGGAGAAAATGAATACAAAACTGATTACAGTTATGGACAATGCTACACCTCTTCTCTCTGACACACTAACACTGAGGACTTTCAGCTAATGAATCATTCAGCAGAAGTGTGTCAAGAAATGCTAGTGGGGCTTCTTTATACCAAGAGCAATATGCCTGCATGATGCCTAACTGTGACTGAGACTGCCATGTCAGAGGTTTTTCTTTCTCTTTAGTTTTTTCTTTTTAGTCATTCTGGCATGCGTTTTTCCCATAGT
>JANRMT010062812.1:931781-953443 GCA_026402145.1 Polypterus bichir lapradei | reverse complement strand
GATATTTCATAGCCATCAAAGCACATTACCTTTTCCAATATTAAAAACAAAGTGAGTCTGGTCCTTCAACAATATATTTTGGAAGAAAGATATAAACTGAGAAAATATATTTTGGAAGAGAGATATAAACTGAGAAAGAGAGAGGTATGTGAAAATAAAAATATTATTCTGGCACCTACATATTTTCACAGTATCATGTATTTTCAGGTTTTAAGGTAATACTAAAAATGAAAACAAAAATAAAGATAAAATTTAAATCATCAGGTTTTGTTTTCATCAATTTGCAAACACTGGACACTTTTAGCCAACTACCCATACACTGTTGTAAAATGTATTGAACAATTCTATTTTCAAGAAGGATTTCTCACTGTTCAGTGAAGCGACAGGTAAGTTTTTATCAATAAAACACCTGACAAGTAAGCTGACACATTTTCCACTCATGATGAATATCCATGATAGTTTATAACGCATTTCAAATAAACATTTTGATGATCAACACATTTCAATGTTAGACTTCTGGATAACAGTATTATATATGTTACTGGCAAAGGGTGAAAAGGAGGTATTGTATAGAATGCCTAGGAAATCTGAAGAATGCATGATGTTTTTAGGCAAAACTTGAAATGTCTGTGTTACCTTAATATGCTATATACTTTCCCTAGGCATTGTAAACAATACCTACAGTAGGCATTACACAGAACAACTTGCTTGTTTGCTGCTTGGCATTGCATAGAATGCCTAGGAAATATTTGAAATTTTAATTGTTTCATACTTTGATGTTTCATTCTCAGCATTCTACCCATTTCCTAGGCATTCTGCACAATGCCTAATTTCACACATTGAAGATAACACATACAGTAAGTGTAAAGAAAGCCAGGAGTATATTTTAACTGACATCAGGCCACATAGAGACACTGGGATGTAGTTTCAGGATTCAGTGTTGGATAAGATGCTGTGTACAGCTCTTCAGGCTCAGTCAAAATTAAAGCTCACATGTTGTCACTTAACTTTCTAAAGATTTGTAAAGGGATCATCTTAACCTGACACATCTGCTTTATACAACACAGTGGCAGCTTTCAATGTTGCCTAATGCACTTATTACACCACACACATTCAGAAGTTTACTGTTGTGGACTATGGCCGGCAGCTTATCCTGGCCAATACCCCCAAGCCGCGAGGTGGAGCCCTCCCTGCAAAGTGGAGATGCCCCGAATTCCAAAAGGGCATCATGGACCTTGGAGTTTCCCTTCACAGTCTTGCTGGATACCGTGGGGGCCACCAGAGAATGTTGCAGGGAGGCTCAAGGACTTGTATGTTCAATATAGCCCGGAAGTACTTCGTAGTCACAAGGATGGAAGAGATAAAGTACTTCCGGGCTGAAGAAAGAAGAGTTTTGATCTGACCTGGAAGTGATAAGAATCACATGGACTTGGGGGATCGGAAGCACTTCCAGGTCAGGGAATATAAGAGGACTGTGGGAGATCCCAGCAGTGAGCTGAGTTGGGAGGAAGGGTGATTGAGCTGCTGGGAGGTGTGGAGGATTGATTATTGTATGGTTATTGTAGTGATTATTGATTTATTATTGTCTATAGTAGAGGTGGAGGTGCTTTGTGCACATTTGAAAATATTAAAATCAAATATTTGGACTTTTATCTGGTGTCTGGTCTGAGGGTTCAAGAGGACGACAGCGTCCCTTATCTGTCACACTGTATATGAAAAATCATCACCTGTGTATGCTCTCTTATCCCTAGAATTGGAATCTATAAGGCTATCATTGGCCATTGCTAAAAAAAACTGTCATTATTATAACACAAAAAACTACTTTTTTCTTTATGCAGTTTCCATTCCTACAGACTGTATTCACATCTCCTGTTACTGCAAAAGCAGCCAAACAGCTGCCCTCCACCAACAGCTGCAGTTCACTGGAGACATGTAACTCAGGGATGATGGTGCACATCAGACTAGAGGAGGAAAAGCAAGCCTCCTGTTTCCCATTCTCACCAAGTTTTACAGAGGTACCATCAGGTGGGTTCTGACCAGCTGCATTACGGTCTGGAAATCAACTGCAAAGAATAGTGAGGTTATTGAAGAATAACATGTTCTCCAAACGCTGTGTCCCTAAGGCCTGCTGAATTTTGCAGGACCATTTTCATCCCTCTGATGGATTCTTCATTCTTTTGCTGTTTGGAAAAAATATACTACAGCATCAGAGCCAAATCTGTCAGGTTAAGTGATAGCTTTTTCCCCCAGGCTGTCAGACTCCTTAACACAATGCTTCATCCTCATGATCTTCCACCTAACCTAACATCTTGGATCACCATCTCTCACTCCAGTTTATGCACAAGTCACTTTATCTGTCTGTCACAAGATTTGTCACTGTACTGATCTGTGGAAATTGCATTTAAATGGAACTCTGTAATTATGGTAGTTAGTAGTATTGGTACAGTATATTGCCTATTTATATTGTATGTTGCATTATTTTGTCTGTTTGTAAACACTGTGCTGTCTTATTTGCACTATGTGTACACCATGATCCTTGAGTTTCATCATTTTGACTGTCTGAAAACTTGTATACTGTATGTTTGGAGATAGACATAATGTTTACTTTGACTTTTTGATTTTGGATGATTTATTTCAAGGGTAATGGTAAAGGTATTAAAGTGGACTGGACTGGCCAGTCTAGTGGCAGGAATATTTCTTTGAAAAACAAAGAGCACTTTTTATTTTCATACATCATCATTAGTTATGGAGTTGCTGCAGCCCAAGCCTGTGCAAAACTCTAGCAATGAGACTAAGACATTGGTCCTGTCATGGCACAGGACATTTGGTACAATTATCTAGAGCACTACTAGGCTACAGTTACAGTTCTGTGTAGTACAACTTACAAATAACTTTTTTCATAACTTACATTACAACATTAGACACAATGTTTGCTAATGATAACAATCAAACCAGACCCAAAACAGAAGCAAAAAAATACCCAAAAAGACACAATATGAAACTGACATATTTTTTCTGCAAAAACTATTACTTTCTCAATAAAAAAGTCAAATCATACTTTCTTTTTTGGTAATAATATAATATGGTATTTATTTCACAGTGTTGCCACAATATCATAGTACCACACATCGGTGTCCACTTTTCATAAACATTTGGGTTCAAATAACCTTAGGCTGCCAAATAAATATTTCAATGTGGCTGCTTTTCAATTAATTACCTTTGACAACACATGTTATGTTCAGAGATTGGACATCTGAATTGAAATATTTTCATCAGAGGATCATAGTAATGTTATACTTAAATGAAGCATTAAAAACTGTGACACGTTTGAGGAGTGCAATGGAGTGGAGATATTTAATTCTTGCTGAGAGGCAGAGTTGCCTACTTTTTTCCCATTTCTAGTTTATGGGAAACATTTAGATTAGATTAGATTAGATTCAACTTTATTGTCATTGTACAGGTACAACGAAATACTGCTTAGCATCTAACCAGAAAGTGCAAATATTAGAGTAAGGTGCAATAGAATGTAAGGTGCAATAAGGCAGCATACAAATGAGAATATGTATCTATATGATATTTGAATTTTCAGTTAGTAGTATATACAAGGAAGAGTATATAGATATGAATACTGATCTAGATCTAGATAGGTCTTCTGCTGTTATGCACTTAAAATCTGGAATAGCTTGCCAATAGGAATTCGCCAGGCTGATACAGTGGATCACTTTAAAACACTGCTGAAAACATATTATTTTAACATGGCTTTCTCATAGCTTCATTTTAGTTTAATCCTGATGTTCTGTATATTCAATTAATTATCATTATTATTCATTAAATCCGTACTAACCCCTGCTTTCTTTTCTGTTCTTTTTCTGGTTTTCTGTGGTGGGGAATGCCTAGAGGGGGCTGGGTGGTCTTGTGGCCTGAAAACTCTGCAGATTTTATTTTTTTTCTTCAGCCGTCTGGAGTTATTATTATTATTTTTTTTTGTCTTCCCTGGCCATTGGACCTTCCTTTTATTCTATGTTAATTAGTGTTCCCTTATTTTAATTCTTATTTATTTTGTCTTTTTTTCTCTTTCTTCATCATGTAAAAGCACTTTGAGCTACATCATTTGTATGAAAATGTGCTATATAAATAAATGTTGTTGTTGTAGAGTACAGATACATGCTATTAATAAATATAGACATATGAAATATTTTTATATACAGAATAGACATATGTGAACAGGCAAAAATACACAAACCCCATTTCCAAAAAAATTGGGACACTTTCTAAAACTGCAATAAAAACTAAAATCTGTAATTTGGTAATTCACTTGAAACTTTACTTAACAAACATGTTATATTTGTTATGCATAAACTGATTTTGAAATTGATGCCTGCAACACACTCCAAAAAAGTTGTGACAGAGGCAAGTTTACCACTGGGTCATATCCCCTTTTCTTTAAATTACACAAAATTTGTCATTCCCTGTGATTCCTAGTCATGCAATCTGTCATCTTCAGGTGATGAGATCTTCATCTGTAGTCATTAAGTTTCACATCTTCACTCACAAGAAATCATGCAATATGCAACTGGACTTACAGAACAATTTGAAAGTATTATCTTAAGGCATTTAATTGTAATTTGATTACAAAGACTTTATTGTATAATGTCATATATTTTGATAAGTATTACGTATTTTGCAGGGCCTTTAACAAATGATATCCACCAGTTATAAGTAAATATTTGATTACTACTTTTCTTGTACATATTATTTTATTGCATTGAATGTTTATTAATTAATTTTGATAACCCACTTACCTTACCTTACCAGGTAAGGTACTTACATCGCAGGGGATGTGTCTATCCCTCCAGTTTTGTGCACATGGTATGAACCAACTGTATAGTGACTGTGTTAAGTTTAGACTTGACAGTCACCATATGGTGCGTGTCTTTGAAATACGTCTGTAACATCTGTTCAGTTCTTGTCACTTCTTGCATCTCAGGTAGGGGTCCAAGTCTGGGTTTATACACCAGAAAGACAAAAGGCAGCTTCTCCATAAAATAAGCAGCTATTGAGTAGGCCGGATTTTGGAGCATGCAGGGAAAGTTTCTTTACTAAGTATAGTTGCCATTTTGGGGGAATTGGAAGTAAATGCATCAGTGTCAGTTACCATGTTCCTTCTTGCAATTCTTGTATCCTGGACCTGAAGGCTCAATAGAGGTTGTGATAGGGGACTTTATTTTGTTGATAAAATCTAAGACGAAAAATACCCTTCAACGACATTTTTCAGTGACGAAAACGTAACGAAAACTAAACGAAAATGCGCCTTTAATGACGAAAACTAAGTCGAATGTTTTTAAAATCATTGTTGACGAATACTAAACAAAACTAAAATGTTACACACAGACAACTGGACAATGAGCGATGTGATGCTCTTTGCACATCTTTATTACACATGATATTACACAACAAAAAACAGAGCATGAATGTAGTGGTGCAATTTAAAAAAATTTTAAGCACGCTTATAATTGGATAACGTGAAGTTTGGGCACCATCAGGAAAACATCACGTCAGCCAGTATCCTGCTCCACTCCACTCTGCTATGTTGGCCAATGGGAATCTCGGGCGAAAAAGGCGGTCGGACATCTGGACCAACTTTAATTACAATGCTGACGAAAATAAAAGTGCGTGTAAGCCACATAGAAAGAAGCACATGGGAAAGAACACCACAAACCTGAAGAGTCGTCTAGAGGCGCACCATCCTGAGAGTCACGCTAAGGTTATGTAATGTTATCTAGGTGGCCATTTGCCCGACGCCAATACCGTTACATTTGGCTAATACAAAAACGTAAAGTTCGAATGCGGAAAACGTGCATATTAATGAAAGAGGAATCCAACACACAGATACACACTGGATTTTGTTATTGCCAGTTTTATCTCTTTACGAGTTACTTAAGAAACAGAATCGTGCAGCTTTGAGAGCGCAATCAGATGCGCTCAGCCTCTTGCATTAGTTACAACAGATGAAATGACGAGGGGATTAATCTCTTTTAATACAGTGTCCTACACAAACAGCTTCGCAATCATTCTTTGACTGTAATGAGCACATCTTCGCATATTCGTCCGCGGATCCATCCGTTTTGGAACTATAGGGTGGTCCAGATCTAATTATGTAATTTTCATTACACTATAACTTATTAAGTTTATTAAATTGACAATCACCCGAAAAATCCCGGACCATCGAGAAGTGTGCAAACTGACGACATGAAGAATGATCTTCGCGCCGGACTGGAATCGTCCCCACATAAATCAAAGTCATCCAGACGATCTGGATCTGCATAATTAGATCTGGACCACCCTGTATAGTAGTGGATGCAGCTCATGGTTGCGGGTGAAACCCCTTCGCACACCTCCATACATACACGGGCACAGTGGCAGTGACGACAACAGTCATCGCGATTAAACATTGAGGCAAGTTTCAAAAGTAGTGGCGATCTGGCTTGTCTAAGTCACCGAAGAAGTGCAGCTGCTCCATTTGTTAACATAAAATGTGTTTAAGATTTCGGTCCTTGAAGCGCTTAAAGCGCATCTCCCAATTTAATACGATATGTAGTTCAGTGCGGCAAAACAGCACTGCTTCATTGCTGAATATGACTCTGAAGATACTATATTTGTGTTATTAGTTTAGTTTTCGAGGGCAAATTAATGTTTATGAGCATAAACCCTAAAATGTGAAGAACGTAGTGAAAGCACTTATGTCATATATTAGAAAGGTAAGTTAGTGAATAGTATACAGTCTCTCAGGTACGATTAATTTATTACAGGTAACTTTTATAATTGTGGATTTGTACACAGGCTAAACAATAACAAAGTCTGATCACTCATTTCAAACATTTTGGAAACAGCACAGAAAAGGCTCATTTACAAGAGTTCTGAAATATTGGAAAAAATATATCATGTAAAAACTATGACTCATTTGTTAAATGTTACCCGTTAGTGAGTTTTTTTAACAAGCTAATTATGCAAACATAAATGTTACAGTAGCAAATGTTGCAAACCTAACTGAGTGATTCTCTGACAAACCAGATTTTAAAATTATGTGTTACAAAAACAGCTTTTAAGGTTATGTTTAAATAAATGTGTCCTAAATTATTTTGGAATTCACTAATTCAACAGTACAGATATAATAATGCTTGATTTTTTATTTCTAGTTTTATTTTAAGCAGTATTTTTCAGTTGCTGGAGAAAAAATATCAGAGAATAAATTTAAAATGTGCACATGGTCAGGTAAACCAGATGGTCCATGATGATCTCATTCTTTATAAACCCAAAGCCACAATGAAATCTGTGTTTTTAGGAAAATCTTATAGCAGCATAACTAAGGCATGCTGAAGGCCAGAAAACTGAGATGACAGATGACAGAGATGGCAGAAAATGACTGCCATTATCTGACTAAGAACTCTTGGAGTAAATCTTTTTTACACCTACTCTTCATTTTATGTTCAATAATCACTATGTGGTTTGGCTCCTTAGTGTACCTGTTAGTATAGGTAGCGTATATTCTTATTCATATTTTAAATAAGGTATCCATCTGATTTTGACTTTTTCACCAATTTACTTTTACTTGACTAAAATTAATTTATTTTTTGTGGACTAAAACAAGACTAAAACTAACAATAATTTAATGACTAAGATATGACTAAAACTAAAATGTAAATTAGTCAGAAGACTAAGACTAAAACTAAATCAAAATGTATTGTCAAAATTAACACTTATAGGGTACCCATATATAAATGCAGTGGTTGTTGCCAGTCTAATACAGTGTTAAGAAAAGCTAGGATGCATCTGGAAGACCATTACAAAGCGGACCAACAGTCTTTCAGAGAGATGAATAGTTGTTTGTTCCTATCTTTCTTTGAATATTTTCAAAGCCAGCTGCATTCTTAGTTTTAATAAAACAGTTTTCAGAACCATCACTCTGGGTGGAAGAAGTGGGTGGTGCATGTCTAATAAATGTCAACCTACTGACACACCCAAATTTGAACAGATCAACAGTCACTCCAAAGACATTGAAGAACCCTTACAGTTGTAGCCACATGCAGTCTCAGTTTTTAATAAGGCAATGTGCACACCCCTGACCCTTGGCAATGTAATCTGTTACAACCAAGGCAAGTCTTGCTTGAGTGGGCATGCAAGTAAACATATTAGTGTACTCTGTACAAGTAATAATACTACTACTATGACGACTATGACTACTACTAATACTACTACCACCCCCTCCAAGTCTCTTGATGCCCATGATCAGCTTAAATGTTTTGCTGACATTGAGGGAGAGATTGCCAAAACTTCAACATTCAGTGAAAATCTTTACTTTTTTTCCAGTATCCTTGCTCTTTATTATTGGCAAGCAGACCCACACAATAATCATGCCAAAGCAGAGGAAACATCAGCGTACTGAGCACAACGCCTTATGGTGTTCCATTGTGAAGAATGAGGCTACAGTATTTGGTGCTCATAATTTCTAGGTATGGCAGTCTGAGGTCTACAAGTCAGCAATACAGTTACATAGGGAGGTATTCTGTCTAAGAGCCCAAAGCCTTGTTTTTCCTGAGTTTCAGGGTGTTGATGGTGTTGAATTCTGAGCTAAAGTCAATAAACAGCATTCTCACTTAGGCATTTCTTTTGTCAAGGTGAGTTGGGACTGCATGGATGGCAGAAAAAGCTGCATCCTTTATCGACTTATTTACAAAGCAGGTAAACCGATGTATTGCTCCTAGAGCCAGCACGATTATAATATGTGCTGCCCTCCTAGAATGGCAGCAAAGAAAGAAAAAAATAATAATCCGGGGGGCAAGCGACCAACAGTACTTTTCTACCACACCAGTGAATGCAGAGTTAAGTTAAAAATGATTATTGGAAGAAATTACACACACTTACGGTATATATACATATTATTGTGTGCTTCTCACCCAACACAAATCATGGCACAAAACACTTAACCACATATGCACTAATACGTAAATTTAAGAAAGAGAAAAAGAAAAAAATAATGTATTCGTAGTCCTTTAAATATTCTCTGTAAGGGATGACTCTCAGTCTGTGGTGGGGAATGATGCGCCGAACTATACCTCCTGTTTCCGGGAAACATACAGATCAACAGTCCCTTGTGTTGGCTCATCAGGTCCTCTCCCGAATACCTTCACCAGAAAGGAAAAATAATTTATCCTGAAATGAACCCGGGTTCACCTGATGTTTACCATGCGGTGTCACTCTCTTTCCGTCTTGCCTTTTCCTTTAATGGTGTCCGCTTATCTCTGGTTCTTGGCTCCTCTCCTTTTTCCCGCCACCCATTTACATACTGTTGGCTCCTCCCTGTACAGTCTGTTGGGCTCTCCAAGCCAGGTGCTCCCCTCCCCATGTACCATTGGCCGGCCTTACAAATTAAGCCATTCCACCATTATCAGGAATGGAGAAAGGTGCAAACTCACAGTGACACACACACATATCCCAGATGACCGTTACACCAATGCAAGTTAAAGGTGTCTTAGATGCTGAACTTGATATGGGCCGTGGTCAACCAATTAAAACACTTCATGATGATGGAGTGAGCACCACAGATTGGTGCCATTTAACATGCGCATGTAGGTTTCTTTGACACTAGAATAAAGGTGGCTGTGTTAAAGCTGATAGGAGCTGTAGCCTGATCAAGGGATATACTAAAGATGTTGAGAAAATGCTTGCCAGTTGTTGTGCTCTGAGTACATTATATTTGATGCTCTCCTTACCTGCAGCTTTATGGGTATTCTCTCTCATAAAATACTGTATGTCTTTACTTTATCTATGAAGTGTGAGAAGCACGACACCTAGTGGAGCAGCAGCTCTGCGGGCAGTTTGTGTTCGATTTAAAATGAACTAGAAGTTATTTAGCTCATCTGGCAAGGAGACATTAGGGGCTATTGCATGGGGGATTTGTGCTTGCCTGAATACCTTGCCACCTGTGCCATAGTTCTAAATTGTTAATGAAGTAGTTTTGTACCTGTACTTTTTAGTTGGCATTAGCAGTTTTTATGCCAGCTTTGAGGATGCTTTTGGCTGGTTTTAGTGATTTAGTTTTTCCAGATTTAAATGCTATGTTGCAGGCTTAGGCTTTAAGTAGAAAATTGACTTGACTATTCATCCTTGTCTCCTGATTAGGCAGTGTTCTTATTTATATAGTAGTTACATCATCATCAACACATTTGTTGATGTAACTACTTACTAATACATCTATCCATCCATTCATTATCCAACCTGCTATATCCTAACTACAGGGTCACGGGGTCTGCTGGAGCCAATCCCAGCCAACACAGGGCGCAAGGCAGGAAACAAACCCCGGGCAGGGCGCCAGCCCACCACAGGGCACACACACCCACACGCCAAGTACACACTAGGGACAATTTAGGATTGCCACTTACTAATACATAATCTTTTATTTTGTGTTCCCTTGCTGGCCACTCACTTTGGACATATTCCAGTCAGTGCAATCAGTGCAGTATTGATCATTGATGCTGGCATCTTGCTACACTTTCACCACTTTTAATGTTGATTTCACTCATTTCAACAGCTATCTGTGTGTACCAAATAGAAATAAAAAGTTATGAGTTCACTAACCAGACTGGTAGAAAAGGTTAAATAAGCCTTGTAAGTGTCAAGATATATTTTAAACACGATCTATACTCCTGTAGGACAAAATATGTGGACAGTTTCAAATTGTTCAAGTTCTGTTGACTTTGTAAGCTTCTAAATGCATGTTACTCCCTTCAGCAACTTGCTAACACGAATTGCCTGCTCTTTCAATCTCCAGGATGGCACAACTTAGTTGCATTCTGGTCATATTTTAAATGAAATCCTCTTTAAGTTGCTAAGCAATTTTAATAATGAGTATAATAAGAGTAGCAAGCAAAATTAAAGGAGAAGCCCGAATAAAATTCTTTGCTCTGGTAAATTGCATACCCTTTAGTTATTCCTGTTTGTTTTAACTAAATGCACACTTTTTGGATTCTGCTACTATGTCATGCTTTTTAGATACTGTTGTCTGCCATTTGTTGCCTGCCAGTGCTTTCACCATCTGTCTTTGGACATGCATTCTTGATGTCAGATTGCTGTCCTCCTACTCTTCTGGTGCATACTGTTTGCCAAACATACTGTAGCCATTAAGTATTAGAAATGTAGTGCATACATCACTATGGGGTGTGTCCTATATGGATGCATGTGAATTTACAGGGAAATGAATCACATAACTATCCCCTCATATTGCAGTACATCACTAGCTGGCTGACAAACTAAATGCTTTTTTAGTGCAGGTTTGATAAGCCCGATAATACAATGGGCATTATCTCCAGTCCTCTCAGTGCATAGACATATATGACTCTCCTCCCCACACATTCTCCCACTCAACCTGCTTTAAATATCTCTGAAGAAGATGTGTATCGGCTCTTCTAATAACAACACACAAAGAAAGCAATAGGTCCGGATGGGGTCTCACACTCCTGCTTAAAAATCTGTGCTGATCAGCTGGCCCCTGTCTTCACTCGGATTTTCAACAAATCATTAGTATTGTGTGAAGTTCCCTTATGTTTCAAACAAGTCACAATCGTACCAGTCTGCAAAAAATCCAGTATAACAGAACGGAATGACTACAGGCCTGTTGCTCTGATGTCTGTGGTCATGAAGACCTTTGAGAGACTGGCATTAGCTCACTTGAAGGACATCACAGTTCCCTTGTTGGACCCCCTTCAGTTTGCTTACTGAGAGAACCGGTCAGCGGATGATGCAGTTCACATAGATCTGCACTACATCCTTCAACATCTTGACAACTCAGGGACATATGCAAGGATTCTATTCATGGATTTTTAGCTCTGCATTCAACCCAGTAATCCTGGAACTCCTCCACTCGAAACTCACCCAGCATTCCATCCCTGCCTCCACCTGTCAATGGATCACCAATTTCCTGGCCAATAGGAAACAGCAGGTCAAACAAGGGGAAAGTCACATCTGGCTATCGTATGATCAAAATGGGTACCCCCCCAGGGATGTGTGCTCTCCCCACTGCTCTTTTCCCTCTACACTAAGGACTGAATGACCCTCTTTCAAACTTATCAAATATGCAGGTGACACAACCATGATTGGGATCATCAGAAATGGTGATGAGTCTACATACAGATGGGAGGTTCTGCAGTTGGCCTTTTGGTGTGGTCATAACAATCTGGAGCTAAACATTCTCAGAACTGTGAAGATGACAGTGGATTTTAAGAAAGGTCCCACAATATTATCCACTCTCTCCACACTTAATTCTGCTGTGAAAGTTGTGGAAACCTTCACGTTTCTGGGATGTATGAACTCCTGGGACTTGAAATGGGAGACCAATGTACGATCCACCATAAAAAAGGCACAATGGCAAATGTACTTCCCGCGTCAGCTGAGGAAATTCAATCTTCAACAGGAGCTGCTGATTCAGTTAACACAGCAGTCATTGAGTCTATTCTCAGCTCATCCATAACAGTGTGGTTTGAAATCAGTGACTAAACATGACAAAAATAGGCTACATTGAATAGTGAGGTCTGCCAAAAATATCATTGGTGCCAGTCTGCCCACCTTACAGGACCTGTATTATTACAGAGTCATGAAATGGGCTAGGAAAATCATTACTGACCCCTCACATCCAGGCCACAACCTTTTTGAACTCAATGTTCTTAAACAACAAGTTTGTTAACACCTTTGAATTAATTTGCTTAAGAAATTGGACTTCTTTGGCTAGTTATAAACTTACTACCAACAAAAACATTCTAACATATGGCTTGATTTTAGATAATATGCATGCTATGAACATAAAAACGTAAGTAATTTGACAAATGAGAGAAAACCATTCAGTCCATCAGGCTTTTTCGATTAGATAATACATAAGCTGTCCCAATATCTTATGCAGATTCTTCCTAATGGTTGTCAAAGTTTTTGCTTCAACTACATCTCTTGTAGTTGGTTCCAGATTCCTACAACTGTTTGTGTAAATAAGTGTTTCCTGGCTTCAGTTTTAAATGCACTTCCCCTAAATTTCCATGGGTGTCCTCAAATGCATGATATGTAAACTTGAAAGAAGTCTTTTGGATCTACTTTATCAATGCATTTCAGAGTTTTGAATTTTTTGAAGTTTTCAAGTTTGGAAAATGCTCACTCTGTCTCCCTAGCACAGATGTCTCCTTTATTAACAATGCTGTTTGGCCTTCATTTTTATGTAACTTGTGTGAAGTGTTTTGACATTGAAGCAAAGAATAGGGGTTTATATCCAGACTTTGCTGTTATTCATGTTTTCTGCTGCTATTCATTTTTGATAATAAATATCTCATTGCTTAAACTTCTATACTTTGTCTACACATCTTGAATAACAAAGTAATATAAAGCAGCTAGTGTGAGCAGATTGCAGTTCTCTCTCACTGGGTTAGCAACCAAAGAGGTACACCTCCAATAGTGAGTACCATGGGAAGGACTAGTTTGCCATTGGTTAAAATAACATGCATGCATCAGCCTCCAGTGCCCTGTGGTCTTCTCAAGGCAAAGCTAGTGAATCCTTGTCTGGAATACTGAGGAGTGATAGGCTGTGCAGACATCAGTCAATATCAGTGTTTACATGTGTGTGCGTGTTAAACTTAGGGTGCATGAGAGTAGGGCAACCTACAACGAATCTACTGAGCCCCACACACCCCTGATAATACAATAAGTAAATGCTGTCTTGTAGACTGGGTGTTTTTCCAGGGGTGGTATTTGCCTTGTTTCCAATCCTTTGTAACCCTGAATTGGATAAAATGAATAGATGGATGGGTTTACTTTAAAGCTGTGGTTCACAACCTTTCCTACACCCTGCACCCCTAGAAAATGTTTGATGTATGTTTGCAAAGTAATATCACATTTGAAGATTTTCCATCCATTATCCAAACCGCTATATCCTAACTACAGGGTCACGGGGTGTCTGCTGGAGCCAATCCCAGCCAACACAGGGTGCAAGGCAGGGAACAAACCCTGGGCAAGGCACCAGCCCACCACAGGGCGTGCACACACACACACACACCAAGCACACACTAGGGACAATTTAGAATCGCCAATGCACCTGACCTGCATGTCTTTGGACTGTGGGAGGAAACCGGAGAACTCGGAGGAAACCCACGCAGACATGGGGAGAACATGCAAACTCCACGCAGGGAGGACCTGGGAAGCGAACCCGGGTCTCCTAACTGCGAGGCAGCAGCGCTACCCACTGTGCCACCATGCCACCCATTTGAAGATTTTTGAACCACAAATTGAGCTGCATACTGTGCTGAGGGTGAACAAACAGAACTAAAAAAAATAAGCTTTTATCTTGGTACATAAAATTAAAATATAAATTGAGCAATTTACTATTAGAAATCTCAGTAATCTTGTAAATGTACCTACCGTAAAGCATAGACACTCAATTATTGTTCCAGGGGATGGGGTATCCCGTGAAGCATCAAGTGCCTTAAGGAAATGACACACAATCAACGATCAAGGGGTTTGGGGGACTGGAGCTCTCTATGAAGCAATGAAACACAGTCAATGAGCTTTGTCCTCCGATAACACCTGCATTGCAGTTCAAAAACAGATGCGCTGCTCAGTTAAAATTGCTGCACTACTGCCTGGACCGCCAGTAAGAGAGATGGGCTGAGTGTAAGCAGCAGGGGTTGCATCCAATTCAGTCCCCCTTGTCCTTAGCAAAAATCTTAATTAAAACTCAAAATCAGTGATGTTTCACGATCAGGGCTTACGCAGAAATCAATACTTGACCTCGCCTTCTCTGCGGATCATTGCAAGGTCCTAATTCTATTCTCTTAAAAAAGTTATTCACCTTTAAGAACACTCCACCTGAAGTAAAGAATCCACAAGAATGCGCACTTCTATGATTCATTTAAGGTGACAATTGCCCGTGCAATGCTTGATTCTTTTCATATTATAGAACAGGAACACAAACTAATAAATGAACAACAAATGATGGCATACTGCAAACCACGATAAAGTCAGACAACGCACTTCACTCAGTTTTGGCGAATTGCAACGCAGCCTTCCTCCTTGTTGCGCCCCCTGAAATGCCACTGCACTCCAGGCTGGGAACCTCTGCTGTTGAGAAAGACAGCAGTACGGGGATAAGCTTGTCACTTCACAGCCCTTGTACTCTTTCTGAATTATCAGCTTTTGTGCCTTCTTATGTGAGATTTACGTATTCACCTCATGAGTTGCAAAAAGCGGCTCCAAAGTCAGATTAATTAGTTATTTTAAATTGGCCCCATTGTAATTGTGCTCTTTAGGGGACTGGCATGCTATTCAGGGATGGATATTGGTTTGAGTATGTTGCTACCAGTAAAGGCTTTTTCTTTTCACTGCCTTGACTAGAAATGAGCAGGTATGAAAAATGATGCATTCATGTTGATTATATTAATCATAATTTACAGCCTCTTCCAATGTAATGATAATTAAAATGTGCAAGAAATAAATAAAAAATAAAGTGGCACTGCCGCATAAATACAGAACTGATCCTTATGCAAAACTAACCAATTTACAAAAGAATCAGCAAAATGAGGTGTATGATTTTTGCTGATTTATGCCCAGGGAAGACAACAATTATTTATAACCCGGCAGCTGTGCTGGAAGATTCATCCTCTGGAAGATTCCGACTGTACATCAGAGAGCGAATGGGAACAGAGCTATGACTAATGACTCTTTTACATATAAATGAGAACTCACATACCAGGAACTGTAAAAATACAATAACTCAATTGACATCTCATCTCTTTATCATATGCATAGGCAAGCAGCCTATAAATTTTTAACAGACAAATACAGAGTGTTTTTTTCTAGCACCTCTTTCCACACAGTGAGCAAAAACCATAAAATATTAATTAGTTTTATCTTATCAATCTGTTATGGAATTTGGCAGGCACAGACATTTTTCAGTCTAGCTTTAAAAGAACAGTGGAGTTTATGGCAAGAGCTGGTAAAAAATGATGAGGCAGGGTCATTAGAAGAATCTTGAAGATAACAAAAGGCAGCAAGCAACTGTTAATTGGCAATTCATTAGGAGTCAAGAGTGTGTCACATGTTATCCAGCCAGGGCTGGCTCCTGTCTTGTGCCCGATCTTAAATCCTGGATCAGGTAAGTTTAATGAATAGGTGAATGAATGTATACTGAGAGACACTGATGAATTCCATTCATGCACTTCTTGTACTCACTTTGTCCATTTTTAGGGAATTTTGGGAAAGGCAGAAACACGATATGGATGGTACTGCAGCCACTTACAGGGTGATCTCAAATGAGAACATTTTAAAGTTACAAATTACTTAGTGTGCACCTGTTTGGGATGTGACAGGAAACCAGAGGACCTTCAAAAAACATGCATGCGCTCAATAAAAATGTTCAAACTCCATCAAGGAAATGACTGGATTTGGGAATCAAATTCGGGTTTCTGGAGCTGTAAGACAGTAACACTAATTAATGTGCCACCTTTTACAGGGATGTGAAAAACTATTTGCCCCCTTCCAGATTTCTTATTCTTTTGCATGTTTGTCACACAAAATGTTTCTGATCATCAAACACATGTAACCATTAGTCAAATATAACACAAATAAACACAAAATGCAGTTTTTAAATGATGGTTTTTATTATTTAGGGAGAAAAAAAATCCAAACCTACATGGCCCTGTGTGAAAAAGTAATTGCCCCCTTGTTAAAAAATAACCTAACTGTGGTGTATCACACCTGAGTTCAATTTCCGTAGCCACCCCCAGGCCTGATTACTGCCACACCTGTTTCAATCAAGAAATCACTTAAATAGGAGCTGCCTGACACAGAGAAGTAGACCAAAAGCACCTCAAAAGCTAGACATCATGCCAAGATCCAAAGAAATTCAGGAACAAATGAGAACAGAAGTAATTGAGATCTATCAGTCTGGTAAAGGTTATAAAGCCATTTCTAAAGCTTTGGGACTCCAGCGAACCACAGTGAGAGCCATTATCCACAAATGGCAAAAACATGGAACAGTGGTGAACCTTCCCAGGAGTGGCCGGCCGACCAAAATTACCCCAAGAGCGCAGAGACGACTCATCCGAGAGGTCACAAAAGACCCCAGGACAACGTCTAAAGAACTGCAGGCCTCACTTGCCTTAATTAAGGTCAGTGTTCACGACTCCACCATAAGAAAGAGACTGGGCAAAAACAGCCTGCATGGCAGATTTCCAAGACGCAAACCACTGTTAAGCAAAAAGAACATTAGGGCTCGTCTCAATTTTGCTAAGAAACATCTCAATGATTGCCAAGACTTTTGGGAAAATACCTTGTGGACTGATGAGACAAAAGTTGAACTTTTTGGAAGGCAAATGTCCCGTTACATCTGGCGTAAAAGGAACACAGCATTTCAGAAAAAGAACATCATACCAACAGTAAAATATGGTGGTGGTAGTGTGATGGTCTGGGGTTGTTTTGCTGCTTCAGGACCTGGAAGGCTTGCTGTGATAGATGGAACCATGAATTCTACTGTCTACCAAAAAATCCTGAAGGAGAATGTCCAGCCATCTGTTCGTCAACTCAAGCTGAAGCGATCTTGGGTGCTGCAACAGGACAATGACCCAAAACACACCAGCAAATCCACCTCTGAATGGCTGAAGAAAAACAAAATGAAGACTTTGGAGTGGCCTAGTCAAAGTCCTGACCTGAATCCAATTGAGATGCTATGGCATGACCTTAAAAAGGCGGTTCATGCTAGAAAACCCTGAAATAAAGCTGAATTACAACAATTCTGCAAAGATGAGTGGGCCAAAATTCCTCCAGAGCGCTGTAAAAGACTCATTGCAAGTTATCGCAAACGCTTGATTGCAGTTATTGCTGCTAAGGGTGGCCCAACCAGTTATTAGGTTCAGGGGGCAATTACTTTTTCACACAGGGCCATGTAGGTTTGGATTTTTTTTCTCCCTAAATAATAAAAACCATCATTTAAAAACTGCATTTTGTGTTTACTTGTGTTATATTTGACTAATGGTTAAATGTGTTTGATGATCAGAAACATTTTGTGTGACAAACATGCAAAAGAATAAGAAATCGGGAAGGGGGCAAATAGTTTTTCACACCACTGTATACCCTGTAGATGTCTGCAGTCTATTCAGAGTTCACAATAATATCATGTTTCATAAGTAAAAAAAGTAATTACAAGGAATGAGACAAATGTTGAGGACATGGCTACTAGAAGTTTACTTGAAGGTGACAAAAAGTCATAAAATGTGTGGGCTATAGTAGCCACTGGTTCCTACGAGGGGTCTTCAGTTATTTTGTTATCTTATATTTTTTAAAATACAGTTAACTTACAAATATTTTAGATTAACCTAACATCAATATAAGTGTCTGATGTCTCAGTATGCTTATGTCACTAGTCTACAAGCTTCTGAATACCTTTGTCTAAAAAGTTTTTTGGTTGGGTGCAAGAGTAGGTATGTACTACTTCTTTAATTAACATTGCCTCCTGGTTCTTATGTGATTTGCCTACTGCTTCTGTTATGTTGATGAGAACGATAGCTCCAGTTTCTACTTTGTGACTCTAGTCTGATAATTTTTTAGACAACTCTCTCAGTACTGACTGTGTAAACAATTGGGAATTTCAGCTTCTTTTGACCACAAAATCACCTCTTCTTTGATTTTTTTCTAATGCAAACTGATAGCCACAAAGCCCTGTTCACAATTTACACTTTGGGAGTGGCAGGGTACTGAACCATCAGACTAAAGATTACAGCATTCGAATGTCTTAGAGTGTTCCTTTAAAAAAGAAAAAGGGCATACAAATCATTTGAAGAATGCTTGTATTTCAGAAACTTTGACAATCACCCTGTAAATGAAGTCCTTGTGTAACTGACCTCTTTATTTAGTGTCATTGTCATAAATATTGACACACATTTGTCTTGCTGGGATTAGTGTTCTGTTGTCAGTCCTTTCAGTATTGGTGACATCTCTATTTTCTTTAAATAAAGCTATTGTGTGAACAATGAAGACTGTCCATTCACACTACTGTCTATTCATTACAAAAGATCTTTTAACTGATAAGTGATCTTCTTGAAACTGAGCGGAGTACATACACCGCTATGATCTTAAAAACAGTACAAATGCACTTGATTTGCTGGCTACCAATGAAAAGAACACAAGATAATAAGAAACAAGAGGAAGCCACTCAATCCCTCATGCTCATTAGGATAGCTAATAGTTAATTCTGAGTTGTTATTTTGTAGCCAGAGTGTTATGAAGTAATTGATTAAATTATTTTGAGGCTGTTGGGGGCCTTTTGAATGGTTTAAAACTCCATTTTTGGGTTTTACCAATCAAGGAATCTAATTTATATGTTGAAATGGGCCAGACATTATTTTGTTCTGAACGTTGACATTTTGTCTAACTGTTGCTAGGTTGCTGCACCAGTTGTTAGGGGGTGGGGCTTTGGAGTTTGCGCCTTCATGGAATGGGTTAAAAGGACATTAGATCAATTCCTCATCTGAGGTTGTCTAGAGAAACAGTAGCATTTTGTGTTAATTTTGATTGCTTCTAAACCCTTTTTCTTGTATCTTCTGTTGTGACATTTTTCTATGAATTTAGACCCTGATTTTTGCTTCACATTTAGTTCCTTTGCTCGATTTTCCTTTTGTGTCCTGTGTTTGACCTTTTGCCTGTTTTAGCTAGGTTCATCTTCCAATCTGCCTCAAAAATCTTCTGTGCTCTCACCCATTGCACATTGTAGGATTTATAAATTGGCTAGTGTGATTAGAAATTGCTTTGTATACATATTATTTTTTATTTGGTTTTAATGGTTTTTATTATTTCTGCCTTTGAAGTTTTGCTAACAGATTGTGCTTTGGGACTCATTTGTTTTGAATTGCCTTTAGGCAAATCCTTTTTTGCTCTTTTGAGCATTTTGGTTATTTTTTATTCTTGAAGTATATTTTTTCATTAATAAATATTCTTTGTTCCGATTGTCTTTACAAGCCAAAATTGTTATGATTTCTGTTCCCGTGAGACACTTTTGAGATATCTTGGGCTCTTTTGATATTTTGGAGGTTTTAAAGCCAGCTCCACATTTTTTATTTTGGCCCATCTAGGCCAAAGCCTGCAGATAGTTGTTGGGGACTAACTGATTTGGGATGAGGCTATTTGTTTCACAAGTCAGTGGAGATCCTGTGTGTTCTTTCAAAGGTCTTGCACCCTTT
Source organism: Polypterus bichir lapradei (assembly GCA_026402145.1). Lineage (NCBI taxonomy): Eukaryota > Metazoa > Chordata > Cladistia > Polypteriformes > Polypteridae > Polypterus > Polypterus bichir. The sequence continues at coordinate 933,185 of JANRMT010062812.1, read as the reverse complement.
TTGATATGTTTTAAACTCCAAATCATAACACTAATATTTCATCCAAATATGTTTTTGAAGCCAAATTATTTTGCATTGGTGCCTTGACTATGTGATTCACTATATTAGAGAAAATATTTAGATAGAACAATCTGATCAATGGTTGTAAACATTTTTGAGGCCTGAATTAGGTTTCCATGTAGCTTTCTTTGCTCAAGTCTGAAGAGGTTTAATTCTCTGAGCCTGTCAGAATAGGACTGACCTTCAGTCCAATGATACAGGTCAGGTCAGATCAGGTTAGGGAGCATGCTCTGGAACAGCACATTGCCACACCCACTACACGACGATACAGCTTGGGATCCTGGTTGGCAACCCCCCAGGCAGACACGCGGCCCAGTCCCATCCTTTGGAAATGATCCTCTATTTGCTGCAGGCAGGTGTTAAGTGGGTGTCCCCTTGGCCTGGTCCAGCCACTTGGGTCCTCAACAATGAGGATTCTATGAGCTGGATCATCCTCAGGGAATCGCGCCACATGGCCGTAGTGCTGTAACTGACACTCCCTCACAATGCAGGTAATGTGCCTAATTCGGGACTGCATGAGCAACTGCTCATATAACACAAAGTCAAACCAGTGGTACCCAAGGATTCTCCAAAGAGACACAGTACCAAAGGTGTCCAGTCTTCATCTCAGGTCACTGGATAGCATCCACGTCTCACAACAATATAACGAAACAGGAAGCACCTGGACTCTAAAGACTTGGATCTTTGTCCTTTTGCAGAGATATCGGGAGCGCCACACACCGCTTTCAAGCGAGCTCATGACCCCCCCATGCTCTCCCAATCTGTCTGCTGACATCATAGGAAGAGTCATCAGAGACATGTATGTCACCACCTAGGTAATTAAAACTCTCGACAAGGTCAACACTCTCTCCGCAGACAGACACACTTCTGATGGCTGTGCCCAAGAGGTCATTAAAGGCTTGGATCTTGGTTTTTATCCAAGACATTTACAAGCCCAGACACTCAGACTCCTCACTCAGTTTCTTGAGAGCCCTGATCAGAGCCTCCATTGACTCCACGAAGATCACAGCATCGTTGGCAAAGTCAAGATCAGTGAATCTTTCTTCAACAACAAATATGCCACAGCCACCGGACCCCATGACCTTGCCCAACAACTAGATCATGCAATCATTGAACAGAGTAGGAGCAAGAACACAACCCTGACGAACCCCAGAATCAACAGGGAAAAACGCAGACATTCTGCCTCCACTCTGCACAACACTCACAGTACCAGTGTATAGGTCGTCCATGATATCAACCAACCTTGAGGGGATCCCACAAAGTCTCAGGATGTCCCACAGGGCAGCTCGATCAACTGAGTTGAACACTTTACAAAACTGACAAAGGCTGCAAAGAAACTCTGCT